>CABFOS010055495.1:0-12790 GCA_900660315.1 Diretmoides pauciradiatus | reverse complement strand
GATGAGCTCAACCGGCACATCCGCATCCACACGGGGCACAAACCCTTCCAGTGCCGCATCTGTTTGCGCAGCTTCAGCCGGAGCGACCACCTGACCACGCACACCAGGACGCACACCGGGGAGAAGCCGTTCTCCTGCGACGTCTGCGGCAAACGGTTCGCCCGCAGCGACGAGAGGAAACGACACGGACGCGTCCACCTGAAACAGAAGGAGAAGATGGAGATAAAGCCACAGGTCACCGCCGCCACGTGGCCGTTCACTCTCCCTGAGGGGATTTGAAGAGTGATACGCGCCTCACGATACTGTAATGTGTCCAAACAATGTTGGGATCTTTCCGTCTTGGAAGATAAGCCAGTTGATTACCAGGTGGTGATGAGTTGGGTGGACTGGCTGTTTTGGGTTGGAGGATATTGCAAGATGCTGGAGGGGCAGAATATGGAAGGAAAGGGGGTCTGCTGTTTCGGCCCCATGCTGCTGTTGATGCTGCTGACTCTATGCAATATGATGCATAAGTTGTAAAAGTGGCTCAACAGTGACTTGTTGCTGTCAGCGGAACCAAACCTCACTGCGGCATCTCCGCTGTTCAGCACCTCTTCATCTGGACAGCTCCAACCTGCAGGACCCGGTGTGAGCCTGGTGGATTGCACTTACACTTAAAGATTATTAATATTTCCACTTAGATTGTTATTTTCTGCTTTTAGCATTTTTTAGAGCAATGGTCTGAGCAATGGTTCTTCAAATGCATGTTTATGTCAGTGTTTTCTTTTAACGGAATATCGACCACTGTCAGCGTCCTTCACTCCACCCTGAAGGTGTATGACATGAATGTAAGCTAACATGTTTATGGCTTTGACCATAAAGCTGTCCATCTCTGCCAAGATTTAGTGTTTGTTTAACTTTTTATCATTTGGCTGTCAGTGTTTTTTCGTCATTGGTCTTTGTGTTGTGTTACAATTGTTTGGATTATTACAATTGTGAAAGATATATCATGAATGGAAAATAAATATATTTGTATTACGGTACTTCTTTGTATTTTTATAGCTAACTGTATATTTTACATTTACCACATTTGAGCTTCATTTTGAAAGTGAAATTTATTCTAAGTCATTAACAATGTTTTGGGTTTGGAGGGCTATTGTTTAGCAACACAATATTTTAGATGTTACAATTTGATATCAAACACATTTTCGCACTTCATCCCATTGATGATATGATATGAATTATTTCATTGAAGTGCTGATGTAGATCTAAAAGGGACCAGAATGTACACTAGTTGTAGTATGGGTTTTCAATGATGTGATTTTACAATATGTACAGAAGTATGTTTAATCAAGCTAGAAATAACTAGCAGAACATAATACAATTGCTTTTGAGTAATCAGGTAGCACACATTGCTGCGAGTTTCTGTGGACTTTACATTGGAGATGAAAGGGTTCGGCTCCCGGTATTATTTGGAGACATGCTGAAATGTTCACTTTTGCAAAAACAATGGTGAGAGTTTGGTGAAATTATCACCAACAGTCAGGGTACTGCAAAAAAGTAATTTAACTCGCCTTAAGTTATATTAACTGTTCAAGTAAAGATTTTGTATATACACAATTTCTACAATACTTTAAATTAATATTGATGTTGTTATTTTTATGAAAAAAGTTTATGAACAAAATAAACATTTTCTGGAAGAGCAAGTGTCTTGTGCATTGTCTATGATTTTCTACATGACTATTCTCCCTTCCTCATTCTGACCATCTGTCTTATACAATGTTGAATCCTGTCATCTGAACAGTCATATGGATGAGTGTGTCTTCCCAAAATATATATTATACCAGGCCACCTGTGGCACCACATAGTGTAGCCCTAACATCAGACATCACACTTCTCCCTGTGACTCACAAGGCTTTTGACTCAAACACATTAAAGTGAATACCCTATTACTCAGTGCTGTGATTCTGGATCTCCTTGACTTCAAAGATCGCTTTTCACAGGTTCAAAATGTAGAGATGAACACATGTTAGACCAGCAGTGTATTTTCATTGCTGTGTCAATGAGATGATCTGATATTCCCTGTTAATTCATTCCTTTTGTTCAGCCAGTCATTCATTTTCACAACACTAGATTAGTTATTTCTTTTCAATTACTGACCTGCATTGTGTTCTATTATAAAACATTTTTCTCTAAAAGAAATGTGCATATCTGTTAAGCCACACATTGTATGGGTCAGTAACACTGTAATTTATTTGTTTTGCTACACTTTCCAGCAAAGCATTTTTTTCTAATGAACCAAATTTGCATGGTTTCCACCTTTCAAGTGAAAGCCATTTATCTCAAACAGAGTTTGCCTGAGTACTCAAGTACTTCCAGGTCAGTATATCAGTTACAGTGCCACATGGCAAATCATTTGCATGTGAATTACTAATATTCACAATGCTGTGTTATACCAGTGATGAATGCCAGCCAATGTAATGATTTTACCTTTAAGGTGTAATCCAGTCATTCAAGAGAGTTACAGGTTTGAGAAGAGGGCCACTGCCACTTCACTCAAACTGGGATTCCAACACACTGTGTTCTCTTGCTCTTGCAATCTGTTGCTGTAAGGAGGACAGGCATGCAGTACCAGAGACTCCATGGTGGTATGTAGGACACCCAAGCGGTCATGACGCAGTCGGCTGGCAGAACACCACCCTGCTTGCCCACGGCAGTGCGTAAGTGCCTGCGTTGTCTGTAGCTGACAAACATACAGTACTAGTGTGAAATATGTGAGCGGCCACATGGAACACTGTGAATAGTATGTACCCATCCTCCCCTGTCCATCGCTCATCATCAATTACAATAGTACAGGGTCCAATAAATGGACATGCAGTCCCTTATACATGTTGTTAGTGGCAAACATTGTCCAGTGATGGATATTTGAGGTTTTGAATTGCAGCGCTGTGCAGTCACAGTGACCATTATCCAGACACTTGAAGACTGAAGAGTTGTTGAACTCTGGCCACTGATGGAATCTCTGCATTTGGCAGCTCTAATTCACATTTGCATACTGTAAATGACTCTTGATATAGCTATACTAGCACAGTTTCAACTTGAATCAGCTGTGGTGTCTTTATTGAATATCTTTACCATATCATAAAGCTTACTCATATTTTGATACAGACAACAAACCATACTCAGTTCCTTTCCACCGACTGACATTTATGTTTGCAACTGTAGATGTGTGTAATTGCTGAGGCCATTAAGTAATTGTGTTGGGAGGGCTCATGACCGTCACTGAGCACCTTGCTTTCTTAGAACATTCTCTGCTGTGGATAGTAGCCCATCAAGTCCATTAACTCATTGCCAGTGCTTTATTAATGCAAACATGTTAACATGAGGACTGTTGCATTGGTGTTTTATCCAATGTAACTGTTTCTGTAAGTATTCCATGTAACCAGGGAGAAAACCATAAACAAATGTCCTTTCACTTCTCTATCGTCTCATCCAATTAATCGCTTGATGTAGGATTGCTTCTGGATAAGTCAATGGGACTATTTATCTGCTGTACCAAATGAGTGTTTTGGCTCACGATTAAATAAAACATCCTTACAAATGACAGAGTAAAGGATTAGACGGGCCTGAATTTGAGGATCAGTGTCATTGCAGAATTATATGTTCTTACTGTACATGTATATTACTGGTGAGGACAAGCTATCTGTACCTTCTGGTGACAGAAAAAAAGTTTGGTTATTTTGCCTACCCTATTCTTATTTTCCTTTGCACTGTACACAAGCAAATACTGACCTCCAGTAGGTCTGTATCAATAGGCAGCTTATTGTGGCATGCTCAGCATAAAGACAATCCACAATTCTGGTGCTGTTTGAAGCCTGTCTTAAGTGGGACAAGCACAGCCCCGGTAGTCTCTGAAGAGCCTAATATCCCCTTTATCCATGCTTGAACTCCAAACAATTCCATCTCTACAACAATAATCCAATAATGACTTTCAGAATGTATGAAAATGAATTTATTTGCTTATATTAGGGATCAGAGACTGCTTCAGTGGTTCACGCTTCAGGTATCAGGTCACCTCAAGTACCCATTAATAATCACAGTCATACTTGAGACGGTCTATATGGCCACAGGGTCTCATTTGCTTCTGGATTGGTCTATTGTGGGGTAATCACCACATCATTTTATGCGCACCTGTAAAATGTGCACAGGGGCACGTCATGGTCCTTGGGGTGGGCTCAGTAATCAAGGTGCATAATCACATGGCTGTAATGGCAATCAGGCTTAGCAGATTAATTCCTCGGATCATACATCAGCCCGGCGGTCCTGTATCTGATCATGAAGAAGGGTGTAGGTGTTCTGGAGAGCGCAGGTGATTAAGAAGAGAACCATTGCGGCGAGAATGAGCTCGTTATGCAAACATTTTAAAGTACCTAATTCTTTCCATTGTTCTGGTGCCCAAATTCTTCATTTGTATTGCTGATCAGGCGACGGCACTAGATTGAGAGGATAACTTTTTCCCTGCTCCTTCATAAATTACAAGTCAACCTGGGTCAAGGAGTCCTGTCTACCTTTTTATAGTGTGCACGACATCTCTATGGTAACTAAATCAAAGGACTTATATGCTGCAATTCAATTACTCTGCAGGAAAATTTACAGCTGTCCTTGAAACATTCCAGGTTTCGGCCCTTACAATACGGCCTTCGGTATTGTGGTAAAGCTGTGTGTATTACGACAAGTTGCAGAAATCTGAGCAGTCAATGAAAATGATAATTACAATCTATACAAACAGATTTAGTACCTCCAGCTGTTTTGAAGATGATGTGAAATCCCAGTGTGTCCGGGTGCTGGATTGTTAGGTTATTATAATTTAAGTATTTTGTAAGGTAATTTAGGACATTTATAGTAAGATAGCAGCATCCAAATCATGACTGATCTTTATAGAAGGCAACTTAAACCTCGATCCAGGGATAATGGAAAAGTATTAAAACACCTTGACAAGTTCTCCATCAAGAGAACCCACTCGTGTTCTTACAACAACACAGACTTAATTAGCTCCCGCTCCCCCACCTTCCATAACAATGCCACTGACTATGGTCCTGTCCAGTTTGGATGGCTGTGGCAGTGGTGGATATTGATGACAGGATGAAATGTTAAACATTAACCAGATGAGCCAGTGGCAGAATGACACCGCTTCCTCTAACAGTGAATGATCATTCAAATTAGTCATGATAGATGCTAGCAGCTATGTAAAATAAAAAAATCGACCCATCCTCTCATCACTTTTTTTCTTCAAAAAAGCTGGGAAAGCCCTTTAACAATGTCTTATCCACTGTCCGACTTGGCTGCCCTGACATACTACATACTATACTACTATCCAGCTACAGCTTTAGGCTCATACATACCACTCCATCTGAGGGAAACATGGTAGCTGAGGGCATCCTGGATTAACCGTAATGACTCTGAGGCATGCAGTCGATTCCTCTTTACGGTTGGTGAAAGAAACATCCATCATGTTATACGATACTTGTGCTAAATATCATATACATATACGTATACATTAGCATTAAGCCATCTTGCACAGTGTCTATCTCCACGTGAAATTGTTACTTTAGACTCTAAACTAACAATTTCATTTCTAAAGTTTAGAGAGAAAAACAATATGGAAAACTCATCTATATAACATTGCCATACTCACACAATTGTAAATCCTTTCCCCATCAAATAAATTATCACCATGTGTCCAGCAGAGCTGTGAGTGATTACTTTAGTGCTTTGACATTTGCAACAGCGGTAATGAGGCATGTCTTTGACAGCTGTGTCACTACCAGCAGCCTATGTCTTCACTGTGCAGTTCAACCCTAGGAAGGAGACATACTGTGGCCAAACACTGGCACTCTCTCCAGATAATGATGGCTCACCCATGGCGAAGTAGAGAGAATATGTTGAAGTCTGAAGAATCTGTGTGCATGTGTGTTTTTAGTGAGAGAGAGTGAAAGAGAGTGAGAAAGGGAGAGACCGATTGAGAGACTGTGTGAGGGTGTAGCGTGTCCCTGTTTACAGTATGTGTGTGTGTGAGTGTTTATTCATGTATGTGTGAATGTGAGTGTGTATGCAAGTCTGTCATGGCCAAGATGGAAGCAGAGCCTGGGAGAGGAGCCTAGGCTGGGACATAAAGCCTAGTAGTATAAAATGAGTGGGCTGAACATGCTCGGCTCATACATCGTACCCTCTG
The DNA here is from genome assembly GCA_900660315.1 of Diretmoides pauciradiatus. Classification (NCBI taxonomy): domain Eukaryota; kingdom Metazoa; phylum Chordata; class Actinopteri; order Trachichthyiformes; family Diretmidae; genus Diretmoides; species Diretmoides pauciradiatus. The sequence continues at coordinate 6,579 of CABFOS010055495.1, read as the reverse complement.
TTAAGTAGTGTGAGGATTTGCATGCGCTTACCAACCTCAACGCCAGCTATGTATTCTGCATCTAAATTAACCATCAAAATCAAGCATCACACTTCTGAGCTGCATGAAATGTATGCAAAATGTCACTACTTCAGTATGCAGCATGCTTTATCTACCAGAACGGTTGTTTTAATGCCTGCTGAATGTTAGATTTGAATTGGGGCTATTAGAAAAGAATAACTGAGAGCCTAGTTATTTTCTGGACAGGTAGCTGAGTGATCCTAAACGATCCTGTGAGAATCGTTCAGTGTTTGGTTTCTAATGTTTAAGATCACTTCATTTTCCACGTAGTCTAGTTTTATAGTGTATTTTTGTAACTATGCTTGCATATATGAGACATACATACATACTATTCATTCATTCATTCATTCATTCATTGTCTTGAACCACAGCATACTCCAGCATACTCATACATACTGGGTGGAAAGTAAGTGTGATCCCCAAGTGATCCCCATCTAAATCAGCACAATTGGGGTGCTCCGGGAAAGTTTCTGAGAAAAGATATGACAGCTAGTTCAACCAGATCTTTGTGCAGATGGATACATTGGTAGTCAATTTTGTAGTATAAGCCCACCTTAGGAATGACAGGTTTATGGACTTCCAGTCCTGTTGAAGCTTAACTAACCTTTATGGCTGTGGCAATATCAATATATATATTGTGTTAACCTACAACTCCTGCATCGCTTAAGTCGGCAGTTACTGCATACCATTAGACATGGCCTTGTCATCTTACAGCAACAGGAAAAACCTGTGAGGCAGCTGAGCACAAAGAATCCCCCTTTCTTCAGTCAGCCCTGCTTGTACCTGTTGCTTTACCCCCCACTGGTTAGTAGCATAGCAGAGCTGTAGCATCACACAATCCCCTCCCCTCCTCTCTGTTTCCCCCTCAGTAGTGCATAATAGCCCGTTCCGCCCCCCCATTGGCTTTTGGCTTGTGATGGACCGTCACTTTCAACAGCGGAGTGCAAAGAGAGTGACGTCTCTCTCTGTCTAGTGTATAGGAGCCATGCTGGGGTCACACAAGAGCTTTTACTGTACAGTATGTTTCCCAAGCTTAAAAGCCCAGGCCAAATCACAGACAGAAGCTTCCTCTGATCTCAAATCTGTAGAGTGTTGCAAACCTAAAGAGACACATTTTGCCTCCCTGTGATTCTTTGTGCTTTAAATGACGCTTTCATATGCATGAGTCAGATCAGCACTAAGCATTTGAAAATCAAAACACTTTTTTCGCAGGCCCCAATTCCCTTGTTTTGTGTTATATTCCAGAGTTGCCAGTGATCACCATGTGAATTAGTTTGTGGCTCTATAGTCAGTGAGAATGTGAATTAGTTGATGTCTTTTTTTGTTTGTACTTTTGGAGATTATGTGTCACCATGGCCAGGTGAAACTGGAAATAAAGAAATGGAGACAGAGGTTAATTCTTATATGAGGAAGATGAGGAAAACATCAGACTAGAATACAGTAAAAAAATCAATATATGAAGCACTCTTTATACACTTTCAGACATCACTGATTCAGTTGCATCACTGATTTAGATACATGGTTTAAACACACACTATAATTCCTTCTGAGTCAGAGGGGTAAAGAAAAAAAGGTATTTCTATTGACTGCCATTAAGTAATTTTCTTCTGGAGAGTTTCAAAATGCATCAATAGCAACATTTCTTCTAGCTTTAAAGGACTGGCAGCACAAATGCTCAGTTAGGCAACAGGACAGAAAAAAATCTGGGCTGTTATTATTAGTCATCTGTGATCCTGTCAGTCAATTCTGTGGTGGCATACGGGTCTGCATCCTGCAAGATATGTCTACAGCATCAGCATCGGGCAACCACTGTCTGTGTATTTGTGCATGTATACTCCTTGACAGTGCTTTGGATTGATGCATCCACATGCCCATTAACTATTAACTGACCGGGAGAGTGACAGGGCCCCGGTCCTCCACAGCACATCCAGGCTGAGGCAGGTCTTCCATTGTTATGGAGCCAAAATGGTGCCCAGTGGCAGGATGCTCCGTCTAACCATTAACTAGATGGTAGGCACTAGGGCTTACTACTGAGATGACAACCCACATTGTACCCCAGAACTAAGGCTAGGGAAACATTAACCCCGTCACGGCTAGGGCTCTTCCTATCTCCCTCATGGACAAATGGAGACAGGCTGATCCTTCCATCACCATCCCTCCTCCTACTCAACCACTCTCTCCATTTGTATCTCTCTGTTTCCTGTGGCACCACTGACAGCAGCGTCTTGTAAAGCAGAAAGAGATTGATATGACAGGAGATAGATGTGCTGCTTCCTGCCTCTGGATGAGCAAAGATAAGTTATAGACTCATCACTGTAAAACTTTGTGGAGAACGGGTTGTGACTACACTCTGGAGCAACCCCCAAAGAAATGATAATGCTGCTTTGCTCACTATTGTTTATGTGGCTGGTAATGTTCAACATGTGTAGCTATGGCTGAAGTTGAGGAGTCGCTAAAAAGGTTCCAGAGCTTGTACTGTACGATCAAGGGCTTTATGTAGCAAAATTCCCCTCATCTGTGATGTGATCTGCTACCTGTTCTGTACACAATCATTTTATTGAGGCTAAATGTGACACTGTTTCATTTCATGTAGTCCTTTCACCATGCACTTGAATGTTGTGGGTCTCCCTGAGTTTAACATCATTGAAATATTCTCACCATTCTCGCGTGAGAAGTTAAAAGGGTGACAGATTCAGCTGTTGCCTCTATCATTAAATACTGTACCCCTTCATAAAGTCAGCAGACCTCCATGACGGCTCTGTCCTGCGCCTTAATGGTCGCTCATGGACCAAATGGACTGAAGAGCTTTCATGTCTCCTGAACAGCATACTCCTCTCATTACCGCTTATAGTAGCCTCACATCAAACAGCCTCATTATTTTCAACAAGGGAGGAAGCGCAAGTGTGTGACGAGTGGGGGCTACAAAGTGACTACCAAGTTCAAATGAAATCTGCACTTAGTGGTTATGCTATGCAAGCAAAATGCAGGCCACCTAGTTTGCTTTAGGCAGACAGCAAGATTGTCTGCAGAGATTAAAGTATTTCTCCAGACATGTAACATAGAGCGTTATGTCACCATTTTCACTGATATTTACATGCAGGTATGTATGCAGGTAATTATGTGGAAATTTGGACCTCTAATGTTTTAACATGAAAATGCAGCATGATTTGCAACCAGCTGCAGCTCCACTTATATATACATGGTGAGTCATCATCCAGTATGGTATTGAATCCTAAAAAGTGTGATAATATGATACACATACGATTATTATATTGCACATAATCAATTTTGTGGGCTAAATACCTGGTAATTACATTACTCGGTTACGCTTAAAATACCTTTGTATGAATTTCCAATATCCGAGTAGCTGAAGTCACTGTGGAAAGAGACCATACCAACCAACATTCAAGACAATGAGAGTGTTGAATATACTGTGTAATAAATTGCTTGTTACAATATGACCATTAAAATGGAGCAAAACATGTTTAGATATCACTACCAAGCTCTCAGCTGAATTATGCCTAGTTATAGTTATATATGTGTGTGTATAGTGTGTGTGTGTGTGTGTGTACATATATATATAACTATTTCTAGCTTAATTTAATATTGGGTGACACCATTTGGACCAGATGAGGTCAGAGGTTAAGCTAACACACAATGGCTGTAAACACGGAAAATTAATGCAACAGCTCAATAGCTTGTTGTCATACCTACAGTTAAAATCCCAAATAAGTTGCAGTGAAAAATCACAAGGGCCACACTTGATAAGACATACTCATGTTACTATGGCAACATCTTGCCTACCAAATGATTCAAGGACCACAATGCAACATGTCATGCAATTTAATTGTGTAATGCTGACGTTTTAGTATGCTGTATATTGTATTTTGATTGATCAAATTAATTAAAGCAATCAGTCAGCCAAAAACATTTTTTGCCCTTTTATTGTAAGTGAAAGTTGACATTGCCCTGAACATTAAAAAAAGCCACACCACTGAAAAGAAAAAATACATTTGTGTTAATGCGCAAATCAGCTTTTCTTCATTTCTGAGTAGTTGACATTTTAGAGACAGGAAGTTTCTGGAGGATACCGATGAACTCTAAGTACTGAGTAGTAATGTTTGAGAGCAAAAAGGCCAAAATGACTTTTGAAGCAGTCTATAAACATTTCCAAATATTTTATGCTTGCCAGTTATTTGGCCCACCCCACAGTATCTTCACACATAGTCGTATTCTTATCAGTATTTATAAATAGGAAAATAAACAGTAGACTGAGTTGAGCTGCATTGTTATGCAGTGAACGTTATTCTGGTTTCCAGCAGTTTATCACATTTTATCCACTTAATAGATAATTGGCACTTGAGGTGATACGTCCCATTAGCATATATGTTGTTCTGTTGTTTTGCCCCTCATGTCAACTTGACACAGAGCAACAGCAAAGTGAAACAACAGCAGACGTTGACCACACATTTTACTTTGTGATGTAGCAACAATGTCTTATCCTGGGAAGTCAGGCTGGGCCTCATTGTACAAATGAGACCTCATCTTGTGATTTGATCTGGTGTTTTACCAGTGATTACATTTCTTTGCTGAATGTTCAGACAGCGCAGAGGGCACAGAGGCCAATACTGCAGTCAAAGCCTTTGTACATATTACACAGGGCTCAAGTAAGTCAACTTTCCATCATTACTTCAGCAGCTGCTCTGCTTTGTTATATCTGAGAGATGCTGGAGATGAAACAAAATACTCAAGGATGGGTGAAGACACAATTTCAACCAGACATTTTAAATATTAGACCTGAGATTATATTTCTTGTGGTAATCCCTTGCATATTGCTGGTGCCCCCTGCTGTTCAAAACTACTAATATTTCCTTTCTCTGTTGTTAACCTATTGGTGCTGGAACATCATGCAGTTGTAGCCTAATGATGTGCTCAAGTATGGGGTATTTTGTTTGACATGGCCTATTGAGTTAAATTGATCTCCAGGTCACCAGAGCATGTTCATTTCTTTAAGATAATAACCACCTAAGGGAGCAATTATGATGTGCCAATGATGTTCCTTTAGGGTGAGTTTTTATGCATGATCACATGGCTATATACTTTTGTGTCACATTCCACACTGACATCACGACTCAAGTGTCCTCATAAACAAGAGATGTTGAGATGACATCAACATAGGCTACTTGATAAAGAGGTTCACACAGAATAATAGAGAGGTTGTCTCTGTCCTTTCATTCTTCACCTCCTCTCCACGTATTTAACATGCTCGCAGCCAAAATAAAATAAACTCCAGGCAAAACGACTCCATTGTGCAAAAAAAAAAATCAGACATGTGTTATGGTTGCTAAGCAAACAGTGGCTAATAATATCTACACGGAAGAGGTTTGCATGAGCGCAGCAAACTGAGGCACAGCATGTCTCAATCTCTACCAATCTTAAAACAATGGAGGTCCACCGCACTGTAATTACCCCACAATGAACATGTCAGTCACTGCTCATAAATATGAATACGGAGGGCTGGATAAAGGTGTTCAATCTAAATTTGCCATGGGTTTTTTGACGTGAGAACTAGAAACAGCTCTGCTTCATATTCATCCTATCAAAATCTCTAGGGGGGTAGAGTTTTTAATCTTTTGTATGTCAGTCTTTCCTTGTCATGTCTGGTTGAATTGCAGCATATAGAGGGCGGTGATTAATGTCACAGGTTTGGGTTTTTTAATTATTTCATTAGGGGAGGGGTAATGTTTTTTCTTTTCTTTCCTAGAAGCAACCACAAGGTGTCAGCTCTCACTGTAAAGGGAAAAATATACAGGGATATACCAAACAGGTATAGGCTATGCTGTAAAATGGATCATACATCCCATCTTCAGATATAATTGACTGACTATAATATACCTGATAAAAACGCACAGGTGTGATCGCATTAAATTTACTTTAAATATGAATAGCCTAGCCTAAAATCACCACTCATGTTGCTACATGTCACTCAATCATGCAATGTTCTCCAACCTTCTTTAACAATGGATTCACTGCCAACTTTTGCACATTTTAAATCTGTGATTAAGCGTTATTGCACTTCAAGTTGCTGCTGTTTTTCTTAAATCTTGCATTTGTGTGTTGTACTGTGTGCCTTGTTTGTGTTTTAAAATTTGTATTTGTGTCTTATATTTGTATGATTCTCTTAATCCTAATGTCTACTTGTTTTGTTTTGAATTGTAAGATTTGTCTCAATGACTCTCGAGTTGAAATAAAGGTTTGAATGAATGAATGAACTTAGAAACCTTTGATTATCTACTGTTCAAGAACTATAGTGCTTGGTGAAATAATATTAATTATAATGACTATGATTGTTGTTTTTAATAATGATAATAATAATAATGATAATAATAATGATAATAATAATAATAATAATAATAATAATAATAATAATAATAATAATAATAATAATAATAATAATAATAATAATAATAATAATACTAAGAATAATAATAATAATAACTTTCATTTCATTTATTTATT
>CABFOS010055493.1:0-13677 GCA_900660315.1 Diretmoides pauciradiatus | reverse complement strand
CTGAATGCAGAGAGGAAAATATTTGTTTATTTAATGTTTAAAAAGTCATGATGAATACATTTTCTTGGTTTGAATTCTATAAAAGTGGGTCACGACTTAATGACCATGGGAAAATGTGGGTCCCAAGACCAAACCAGAGAGAACCACTGGGCTAGACTACATAGACATTACATTACAGTCATTTATCAGACACACTTTTATCTAAAGCGACTTACAATAAGTGCATTCAATGTAGGTAGTCAAGAGAACTACTAGTCACCAGAAATCATAAGAGCATCTCCTTTCTAAACAAGATCTAAGAGCAGAACTAGTGCTAAAGTAGAAGTGCAGAAACAAAAACAATAACTGCTAAAGAGGAAGGGTAGACTCATCAGACTTCATGTGTAGGCTTTAATTGATGGTGCAGATTTGTGAAAAAAATTGATTAACCTGTTCATTCCAAATTATACAAGATTACTATTGTTACACAAGTCATGTATATCTTGTGATCTGTCCTTGGACCAATCCATCAATGTTCCAGTAATCAATAAAGCCTTTTCATTGGCTTGTCCTTGGGAGAGCCTTTCTATATATCCTCTGAAGATTAACATCCATGATCAATGGAACACACACAGACCAGCTACCTCTGGTCCCTGACACTCCGCCTAGTGTAAATAAACCACAACTGTCTTGCTTTGATTTTAACAGCTGTCAGCTGAGAAGAGCCTGCCTAAATCTGAGCCCTAACCTTGGCCCTCATTCAATTTGTCCGCTCACCCTCTCATATCTTTGTTAAAGCAATCCCTCGACTGGGTGCATGAATACTCAAACAGCTGCACTATGACCTTCTGCTTTCAGTTTGCCCCCGCGGTGTCAGTATATGAAGACTCTTGGGCTTAGTTTAGTATGTCCAGCAACTTGATAAAACAAAACCAACTAGCACTATTTGGTTAGATGTCTTTGCCACACAAACCGAGCTCTCAATTAAGGTTGGAGTCAATTCAATTCCTATTAACTTATTTGAAAATGTTCAAAAATACATATTGTAGTCACTAAAAATGTGAAGTGAATAAGCCAAGTCCTGTGGTACCTTGCTAACCAGTACATTGTGTTCAATATTTGACTGTCGTAATTTTCACCAATGGATATGAAAATAGATATTAAGTCGGCATAATTGCTTGTCACTAGCATTACAATAATGCAATATAGGTCCTGTAGTGCAAACATAGCTCCGATATCAGTGTGTTTTCAGGCGGGATGATAAAACGTCCTTTGAATTCAAACACTGATATGTGATTTTGGTGGATAACGGTAAGTAGATTGGCAGAGGGAATGAGAAGCTCCATATTTCATGTGACTGGGAGATAACTAAATTGTTCATGGTGTTTGCTTTATATTTCTCCGCCCTTCTTTGAATGTAAGCTACGGAGAAAGTCACAGACGTCTGGCATCAAAAAGAATTTGGCATTTATTCCGAGCTTTGAAAATGGGTTTAGTTCTTATCTCTATCGGTGCGCATGGTAATTTGCACCTTGCCTAGCACCGATTCTTCTGAGTTTGGGTCACACGCTGGTGTGTGTGGAGAAAGAGAAATAGAAGTCGGATGAGAGGGAAACACATCGAGAAATAGACAGAGAGCGCATACATAAGTGTGTGTGTGTGTGTGTGTGTGTGTGTGTGTGTGTGTGTGTGTGTGCGTGTGTCTCCTTACAGCCTGGGAGTGAACAGAAATGATATTAATCCCCCCCCATTGCTCCCCAGCCCTTATGTTTTCGTCATTTTTAATAACACGGTTTCTATTCAACAATTAATCCAATTAACAGGGATCCAGATAATTAATGAACATGCGTTTAGCCCCTTTTGAAGAGAGGCTGTTAGCTCACTCGTAATATGCTTGTAGAGTGCCCTGGGTTTTCAGCTAACAGTTTGCTGACAGAGACAATGGGGCCCTCAGTAGGGGCCCTGTACCTAGCGTTACCCTGGGGCACAGCCACAGGCTAGCAAGGGAGAGCTGGTGATTCTGTCGAGGCAAGGCTGTCTGTGATAACGGCTGTGGTTCAGCAGAGGAGAACAGAGGCCCACAGGCCCTGATAACACACACACACACACACACAAACAAGCGCAGCATCTTTCCCTTTTTCTTTTGACTTACTAGTTTGGGGACCACGGGGAAAAGTGCTGGCAGAATCTGGGTCATTTACATTTTGAGGAAGGTGTGAGCACAGCGCAACAGAAATAAATGTCCTCCCGGCAACCACCACGTACACCCAGCACATACAGGGAAATACATAATGCACCTATTTTTCATTTTAACTCGCATCATAAGCATGACATGACAAATACCCTATTTGTGCTTGTTGTTTGTGCATGCATATTTTTTTGTGCATGTGCTAGCATTTAAGAGTGTGTGTGTTCATTTGTTAGTGTCAGTGATCCTGTTGCCCTGATGAAGGTCTCTTGACCGAAAGCTTGGCTATAAACCATAACTTGCAAGTGACCTAAGTGTGCAGACACTTTTCTTTTCTACTTTGAGTTTTATTTTTCTAGCACCTTAGCAGTGTCGTGAGCGCGGTGATTTCCACTAAGTGTCAGTGATTGTAAAATTAATTGATTAGATATTATTCCTGCAATCATCCCGAGTCAGAAAGTTGGACAATAAGGACAAGGAGGACGGTGGTGTTGGTGGTAGTGGGGCATGTTGAGTGAAACTCTGGAAATTGCCATCCACTCTTCCTCCTCTCCTGCTTTTACACTGGTGGTGTTGTGGATTAAGCCTGTAATCCAGTCAGCAGGAAGGTGTCAGATATAACATGATGGATGGAGGCCTCCCCACCTCCTTCTCCAGGCCAGGTCTTCTTTCACAACTCTAATCAAACCCTGTGCCTCTGGTCTCAGATGCCCCTTTTCCACCAAGGGGAATTGAGGGCTGGTTTGGAGCCGGTGCCTAATCTTGAACCAATTCTTCGACAGCAAAAGAACCGTCTCTCGGCCAGGAGAACCGGTTCCAGAGCGGCACCAACTCTTGGCTGGTCTAGAACCAAGAACCGCTTATGTCAGTGGCTGGGGGCGGGATTACCGTGACCAACCACAGCCAGCTTACATCAGGGGCTCAGCAGACAACTTGAGCGAATGCTTTTTAGACTTGGAGGGATTTCCCAAACGGAATAAATATCGCACATATATACACAAAAAATACTTGGCTTACTCAATAATGTTTTAACTAAGATATTCGCTGGGGAAAAACATTTTTCATGGACATATGTAGCAAATGCGTCCGCGAATTTCACATGCATTTTTAAGCTAGTAGCACCGTGTCACCGGCACAGATGCCAGAGTGGGACGCGACATATACACTGACGTTGTGACGTGGCTCTCTAGCCTGTGGAAAAGCAAACTGGTTCTTAGAAGGTTCACAAGTTGAACCAACTGCGAACCGGCACCAGCACCAGCCCAGAACCAGAGATAGGTTCACGTTGGTGGAAAGGAGGTAACAGAGGGACTTTACAATCCTGACCCAGACCGGACAGAGACACATCGCTGTTTCCCAAAGGTTTTTAGGTTATTTTTTCAGGTTGTGGCAGGTGAAAAGAGGTGAGTATTACATACAAGACACATTTTTAACATTGGTTTAGGGAATTGTGATGGGCCTGTTTCATATTATGGACCATCACAAATCAATACAAAGCTGGGCTGTGCTAGTTACACTACTGGTTATATGTGGAGAATGTCAGTTGGTGGAGCGCTCAGCGGGCACGTGAGAAGTCTATCACAATTCAATCTGCCTTTCCAATAATCCTTTCTACTCTCAAACAGCTATCCACTGTTCTCTATTTCGTTAAAGGTCACATAGGGTGTTGTACTCTAGATGCTCCACTGGTCTGGCAAGCTGGTATGGGAATGGCCTGTTGGTGTCCCTGCCTGTTGTCACCCAGTGGGGGAGGAAAGAGGGACGGAGGGAGGAGGGTAAGATAAAAGGAAGAAAACAGCTGGAGCCACACCTGCAATCCCCACCTGCAACCTGCCAATCATCAATCAACAGGAGGAAATCACACACACACACACACAACAATAAAACAAGTTTCACCCACTCCTCCCCCATGTTGTCCCTTGTGGAGAGAGCGCTAGTGTCAATACAGCTTAAAGAAGTCCAGCCAATGCTACACGTGTCCCAGTTGATTGTTAACAGTGTGGATCCATTCCTGCCCCTTCTGCAGATGTGTGTGTTCGTTTACTTGCATGCTCACCTGTTTGTGTGTGTGTGTGTGTGTCTGCTGGTGGCAGGGAAAGAAATGAGTGTTTGTGAGCGATAAGACCTGCAGGAGAGGAAGAGGAAGAAGAGGAGCACAGGAGGAGAGCGGGAGAGTGAGAGAAGAATAGAGAAAGAATCCTCATTGATCACATCTTTTCAGAGAATGATTGATCCTGCGGTGTGGTCTCCTCCGAGATCTGAACGCACACGCGACACACACCGGCAATCACACATGCGCACACTGCCAGTTACAGATAAGGGAATGCTTCACAAACCTAAACATGCAGGTGAAAGGAAACCAGGACATGTGGGGTTGTAGCAGCGTCTGACTTTATTAATATTTAAGAGGTGCTTTACAGGCCACTGCGCAAGGAAAACACAATATGAGCTCCACTTTCAACGTGTTTACATTATTCCCCACACTCTTGAATTAAGCCTGTGAAGCAGACACCTGGCGTAGGGAGAGGCAGATAGATAAATCTCCATTGTGCTGTCCTGCCTCGCACATGCTCAGTAGCTCCTGGGATGAGTGTGGCCTCTGCCAGGCCGACTTGAACAAGATGAATCATTCCCAGGGGGGCATTTATTTCTGTTGCACAGCACAATCCTCTGTCTCATTGCTGCTCCTAACAATCTGCCTTTTGAGACTATATGATTGGAATAGGAGAGAAGAGAGGAGCAGAAGAGGAGGCAACAGGAGAGAGGGAAGGAAATGATAAGGAAGGAGAAGAGAGATAAAGAATAAAGACACTTCCTGAATACTTAATAACACTGCCACTGTGCACGGTATTACATTACAACATGCAACACATAATACGGCTTTGATCATATTAAGCGTGACCCACATGGATGAATTATTTGATTTTCAACACGGGAAGACATACGGGGACATTTGCATTCAGCTTGTGTGTTCAGAGAAGGGAGTGTGGTGACGTCGTTAAGTGCCATTTGTTGCCTCAACTCTTCTGTTTTTCACGAGTGAGAGAAAAAGAGATGAACAAGTGGTCTGTTAGTCCCCCACCTCCGCATCTTGGTCTGTTATTCCCTCTCTCTGCAGCTGACTGCTCCTAAATCTCTGGACAGCTTTCTCCGCCAGGTGACACAACAGTCCCCTTCCCATCACCCATCCATCTTGATATGGTCACACACCTTCCCTCCATTTCTGTCTTATTCCCTCTCTCTGCTCCGGATTCCTCTTGGACAGTCGGCCTCGTCTTCAAGCTCGGCTGCCACAGCTCATCTCTCTCTCTCTCGTCCTCTCTATTCAAGATGTTCTCACTCTCAAACACACAAACATTTTCACGCCGCCTTTCTCTGCTATGATTGTCTTTTTTCTTCTTCATCTGTCTTAGTCTTTCCCTGCTTTTCTCAATCTCCCTTTTCTCCTCCGTCAACAGAGTGCTATCGGAGTGTGTCTGTGTAGCTTTTGTTGCGGAGCTCACTGGAATACAAAAGCCTTTGTTGGCCTGCCACCACCGCGATGTGGCAAAACAGAAATGCACAAGGACAAACTTGAGCTCCATGGAGCCGGCTTTGGGAAAGTCACCTTTCATTCTGAGACGCCAGCTCAACCTGCTGAAAGAGCTCATGGAGCATCAGCCAGACACTGCACTTATTTGTGTATGCTGCTATATTTAACTGTTTATATGAATTGGAGTCTATAAAGTTGAGCATGTTGTTGTGTTTCCATCAGTAAAATGTTTGTCAGGTGTTTTTTTATTGCTGGTTACAGGGCCGTGGCAGCTGTTGTGGGGGCTGAACTAACTAAGCTAATAATAACCCCCAAGCTGAGTACCCATGGGCCGCGTCATTCAGGGGTGACCCCCAGGAGTCCAGTTGCAATGGAGGGTGAGGATCAAACCAGGTTGTGGAAAGCTGTTTCACCCTTGTAGGGAACTTTGATTTTGGAAAACATGCACACTGGTCTTCTTGCATTACATAAGTTGTTTTTTCTTAAATCCATTTAGTTTGGAGTGTACAATACACACAGATTAGAATACACACACACACATACACACACACACAGATACAAACCACTTTCCCCATCAAATTTCCAAAGGAAGGAGGGAAAAACCTGCAGTGGAACAGGCACAAATAGGATCAGAAAGTTCCTTAGGTTGAATTCGAAGCTGTGGCTATTTTAGCAAAGCTGGAATCTCTTTAATCTCCTCAGTACACATCTGAGCTGAGGAGAAAGAAAGTTGAAGGGATGGACGGGGGACTACTGCTACAGAGACATTAAAAATGGTTAAGTAAAATGTTAGATCAATACTTTTGTCTGCACATGCCACCAGGAAGCTCTTTCACAATAGGCTGGGAATCAAACAAACTCTCTGAAATCCCCTAAACTGAAGAAAAACACACACACATGGCTTCATCTGAGACAGATGCTATCTGCTGTAGGGAAGTAGAGCATGATGTTATAACCTGTGCTCTATGGCTGGAGGGGGAAAAAGGAATGGTAGGCCATTTATTTCCTTGTGTTTGTTAGGGCACTTACGGTGACAAAATGATCAATTGCTCATTATAACGAAAGAAAAGGGGGCAGGATATTAGGATCAGGACAATTTCTGCTATAAACTAAATTTGCTTTCAAGGCATTGTTCATGTCCAGGAAGATATGAGAGATTCAACTCACATCATGCTTAGTCTTCTCTGCCAATCGATCTGGACGAGTCATGCAATGATGCCTTTGATCGACCAAATAACCATTCCTGTTCATTTCACAGATCACTAAATGCATGCGCAATATAGCTTGGTATTGCTATCTGGATATAGACATTGATATTAGTGTGTGTGTGTGGGTGCGCGTGCATGCGTGCGAAAAGACCATATTTGTGTAGTAGATTGTGATTCTTTATAGACTCTCACCTTTCTCAAAGAGCTTCAGTGGGTTCCTGAAGAGTTCAAAACGGACACAATTAAGCATTTAATGACCATTAGCTCTTGTGATGCGACTTAATTGAGCCAAAGCGATCGGAAAGCCGTTTACGTGTGGAGAAGTGAAGGCACCTCGAAGCCATTTCTTTATATTAGAGCAGGGGTTCCCAAACTTTTTTGTGCCAGCACCCACCTAGAGAGGACTGATCTATTTCAAGACCCACCAAATATTATTACTATTACAATGCATAAACATATTAAACATATCATATTTTTATTGGATATGTATAAAAATACATATCCAATCCAATGGGGATTCTTTTCACTGTCACGATTTTGAACTGGTATGAAACCAAAATCAAGGTATGCCTGGTCATACTGTCAGCGTGGTTCTTTTGTAGTACTTTGTTGGCCCGTACTGGCTGAGGTTTGAGGTGTTACTTTCAAAAACGTGTCCATTTAACGTGTAATGTTAACGTTAGATTCTTAAAGCAGCAAAGAGCCAGTGCATAGTATGGAATGTTTATGAAACTTAGCTTGAACTACCTGTGTGTGCACAGAAGTTACTACAGTATCTGTGGAAGATGTGAATGTAGTCAAAACTTACAGGTGTGATAGTAAAGCACAGAAACCATTCATTGATATTATTCATTCATTCAATGACCGCTTGCGATTCACTAATTTCCACACTTTGCGTGACCCACCTACTCCCACTCCGTGGCCCACCAGTGGGTCGCGACCCACAGTTTGAAAACCGCTGTATTAGAGGTTGTATGATATTGCAACCCAACGTGTGAGCAAGTTAAAGGAAAGTTAAAGGGCTGACGATAACATTTCTGATGTGTTCTGCTCTAAAATGAAGGCACTCTATGCACTCTATGAAAAAGACAAAGACAAATGTTCACCGTGTTTCATTTGGTCCTTCATTTCTAGCCTTTATTTCTACCCTTAATCCCTCCTTCCATCGCTAGCCTGTGGCTCAGTAAAATTGGACAGGTGAAGCGGGACAGCAGGGCGTCACTGATACACTTCGACAGAACCGCAGGCTATGCAGAGTTCGATCCACTCATTGAGTGAGAACAGGGGTGAAATTGTATCCACTTTTTAAACGTAGTGCATGTACCTGTACCTTTGCTCCATTTCATTTGTGATGCTGCAGCCGTGGTTAAGTCTTACTGAGATTAAATATGAGACAGTGTTAAGACAGTGTACCATCCTCTGCACTCCTGTTCATCTTTCCCTGCATAGTTCAAGCGGTAACTGCAGATGCAATTCAGACGAGTCGAGAGCAGCTGGGTTGGGTTCAGCAGTGTGGAACATCTATTCAGTAACGTTCTTTTCAAGATGTGCTGAGGTTGAAATATGAGCATTATGAACCTGTCTTCTGGTTGAGAATATATTCCTCTGCAGGCTTGTAAAGTTGCTTTTGCTGGAGACATGACTTACAATAAGAGACAGTGCAAGTGTCCTTGTGAGTGTCAGAAATCAATTACACTGCATTTCCCCTGCGGGTCACAGGGTTGTATATGTACGTGTGTGTGTGTGTGTGTGTGTGTGTGTGTGTATAAATGGCTGGCTAATACTTCCATTGTGCGTGGGAAGAAGTTTTCATTCTGACTTTTAGCTGAGTAAAAATCGAATTAACTGTCAACTGCTCTAAAGAACATAGTACAGAGGATAGAGGGAGCGAGAATAGAAAGTTGGATGAAGATGCTTCCCCAAATTACTAAATGTTCTTGATAAACAAAGCATACAAATGTGTTCCTGTGTTCCTGTGCGCACACCTATTCACACACACACGCGCACTATGAAGTCTACAGTACAGGCCCTGACACACCAAGCAGAGGGCAAAGAACAATCGCTGACCAAGGCTGATGTTCAGATCGCTTGGAGTCGCCTCTCGTCGCCTCATGTCAGCTGTAAAAACTTGCACTTGAACACACCGCACAGACGATCAGCTGACAGCCAACATGTGCCTGCACGAGAGGAAATAACTCTCCATACCAGGAGATGGCGGTAGTCTGTATTTGTAATTTTAAAAAACTCCGGAAGACCCAGGATAGCGAAAATACAAACAAACTAGCGATCACTCGCCACTTAAACGGTTTTGTTACAAAATGAATATCAAAAGTTGCAACTGGCACTGCCGTTGTCAGTTGTCTTCTCTGTGTGCCCTCTTGAGAGAGTCGTTTGCTTACTTTGCTGACTTCCGTTTCTCTTCTCGTGCACTGACTCGCTTAAACTGAATCTGTCAATCAAAGAGCTCTCTCTCTCTCTCTCACCGACGGCCTCCGCCGCAGATTCAACATGCTGAATCTACCAAAAAGCCGTTGACCAGGGCTGACGAGCGCCACCGCACAAACTACGGCCGACGGACTGCTACAGACGTGCTCACCGGCGGCCCGACGGCAACAGTTTGCTTGGTGTGTCAGGGCCTTACCTGTGATGTGTGTGTGTGTGTGTGTGTGTGTGTGTTTGTGTTTATCAAAGGAATGCTGTCGGCCTTCATTCTTATGGGTTTTGGTTTTCCCCTGCATGCTCAGACAGGCTCCATCGCCAGCTGTGCTCATGACAGAATGGGTACAGTGCAATACAATACAATACAGCACAGTGTAGTAGTGCAGTAGTACTATAAGACACAGTGCAGGCTGGGTTGGATCACTGAAACCACCATTTTTTTCTTCTGCCTCTCAAATTACATCAGCACCATTTCAACTGATAGCCTCGTGCCGTGGCATCAAAGGATAACTTCGGTATTTTTCAACCTGGACCCTATTTTCTCATGGGCGTGTGTCTGCGTGACTCATGGGAACAAGGAATTTTTGAAATTGGTCCAGTATTGACCGAGTACGTAGCTGCTAGCGGTTAGCGCTTAGCTTAGCGAAAGTGCAAACCTACATGTATGTCCTCTAAAAGCTTTTTTTGTTTTGTTTTTTTGCCACTGACAGGCTCCGATTGTTGTTATAAGTGTCTAAGTATAAGAGATGTATGTTTTAATGAGTAAAATTTGTTTCTCATTTGGACTGATATTGAAGAGGTGTAGGAGTTACAGAAATACACAGTGTCATTCTCAAAAACACAGACAGATGCACAGTAATTAATGACTTGCTACTGTGAATTTAATATGGGTCAAACAAGTCATAATGGAGAGTAGAGGAGGAACTGGCTCAGGTATAGAGGTAGTAGGAGAGGGCTTGAGCTAGTTAGCTAGGATAGAATAGGAAGGGGGGTCTTACAGGGGTAAGGGATGAGTTCAGGGGAAAAAAGAGGACAAACGGAGTGGAGCTGAGGTCAGGGTAAGGGTAGGATAAAGAGGGGAAGAGAAGGATAAGAGAAGGGTTTGAGTTGGAGGTGGGGAAGTAGATAAAGAGAGACTAATGGAGGTTGAAATGTTGAGTCTATGTTGGGCTGCTGGGCCCCTCAGTTGATCATGCAGGACTCATAGGTGGGCACCATGTATCTGATATTGATGAAGGCGTCCTCTCCTCCGTAGCGCTCAAACACCTCCAGGGTCTCCTGGATCAGATCCCCGACGTTCTCTCTCTTCTGCTGGCTGTAATCGATACCGTCTCCAGAGTTGACTAGGGACAAGGAGATAGAGAGAGTCAGACAGAGAGACAGAAGGAGAGAGAACAAAAGAAAAACTTGTATTTTAGCTCCGCCTGTTTCGTAATAGACTGTGAGATTAATGTAGTTGTTCTGTCAGGGTTGACACAACCATGTCACAACTGTGACCACGCAGCACTGCTTTGCTACAGTCTGAATCAGCAAATGTCATCCTTCCAACTGATTTGAAACCAAATGGCCACACTGAATTTAATTTACTCATCTTATTTTGTGGCCAGTTGTGACTCAGTGGCACAACAGCATTTTAACTGAAAGTTTAATGAGCCTGTGGAGTGGAGAGCAGCATGAACAACATATGAGTTTGTGACTGTTCTGCTGTTACACAACACTGTGTTGATGCACACAAGGCATGAGCAGTGACCTAGAGACGTGCTCCGGAGTGTGTGCACATGTGCAAGTGCATCTCAGTTTGTGCACAAACATATGTTTAGCTGAGTTACACCAAATGCTGTCGGTGTGACCCTCCAAAAATCAAAACCTTCCACCCTGGTTTTGCCGTTGGGATCAAAGCAGAAAGCTTCTCCTTCAGGTTCCTTTTATTGTCTGTCACTTTGTCCTGAGGCAGAGATCAAATTCAACAACATAAAATCGTCCATAATGTAAAGGAGCCAGTGTATGTGTGTGTAGCCTGATGCTTCTGCGTCTGCAAGTTTGCGTACATGCACGGGTATCACCCGCAGACGTCCGCATGGGTGTTTTTTTTGAGAGTCGCTCTTCAAACTGCTCCATTGCTATTCTCCGTTAGATTTAGTATGTTCCATTTTGGGTCGAACCCCCAATGCTACCAGCTATATTCCCCATCTCAACCAATCAGCAACCAAACAACCTCAGCTACGCACAACTCACGACACGTTGTTGAGATTTTGGAGTTGTGCACGTCGACCCGTCTGCGAGCATCTGCGGGCTACGCTTACCTATAAACCCCTTCTCTGCATAGCTCCCTGTTACGTTGGCCTTTGTGTGTGTGTGTGTGTGCGTGTGCGTGTGCGCGTGCACATGCATGCATACTGGCATATTTCTGCATTTGTGCACCTGTTTGTGTATACAGGCTAAATGGCAAAGGACACAGACTGCGCACAGATCACAACTTTATCAGTACATGAGCAAACTGCAGAGGGTTCAAAACACTAAGGGAGGTAAATATAGAAAGGAATGAGGCAATGAGGCACACACACACACACACACACACACACACACACACACACTGTTCAACTACAATATCCTGGAGGTTAGTCACAGACGAGAAGAGCAGAGAAGAGATGTGAAAGTTAGCAGAAGCACTTCAAGGGAAAGTCCTCAGTCCTCTTTCTCACTCCTAATTAGACCTGGAGAGAGGGGGAAACCTCATCTCCCCCAGTTCTTTCTCTCTAACATTTTATCCTTTATTCTTTATCTTTTCCAATCTCTCATCTTCCCTGACACACACAACTCTCTCTGCCTCCCCACCGTGGCCTCCTCATTAAAACACAAAGGGAGCCAGTCCCATAAAGTGGGCTATTAAGCAGTAAGACTTCTACGATGCCAATCAGCTGCACTGTTCTGCTCAGGATTCACTCTCCTATTCTCCATAAAAGCGAGGGGGGGGAGACTTCTCTGGCTCTGCTTTGACCACTGTCAAGAGTGTGTTGGTTAGCTTTCACACAGCACAACGGCCTTGGCCTTTTTTTAGAGACCTTTTATTCTTTTCCTTTAAGAAAAAACAATAACCGCATACCCTCGCAGTCTGAGCTATTCCTGAGAGCTGCCCACAACACAGGCCTCTTCTTCCTACTAGTTAGCAAAATCCTGTCTCAAATACAGGAAACTGAGCAGTAAAACAGATGTAAAAGTGAAACGTATATAAGCCCATCAATAAAAAATGAGAACAATACACTATGATGTGTGTGTGTTTGGGTCTGAGCGATCACAGAGACTGAGCTATGCTGGGCTGGTTGACTGACTAGTGAAAAGTGACAGGAGCTAGTGGGACTACTTTCACAGTCCGTTTCTGCTGTGTGTTATGTATGTGTGCGTGCATGGGTGACTATTTGAGTATGCATGCATGCATGTTGAGTACTACTATAGGTTAAGAGCCAGGCCCAAGGAGAGCCACCCCCCTGAGGGAAGATATGGCCTTTAGACAGAGAGCCAGGAAGGTGTAGCCTGGAAACCAGAAGAGCCAGGACCCGTTTTCTGGGGCCTGAAGGGGGAGCGACGAGTCCCATGTGAGCATGTGAGAATTGTTCTGCTGCTATACTGTGTATTTCAGCCCTTCAACTGCATTTCTACTGCTAAGCGGTTTGGAGGCCGGCAGCATCAAAGAAAGAGGCCAGAGGAATTTGCAACGATTCTCAATATTTAAAGAGCAGAAACAGAGAAGTGTGTTTAAGGGGGGTAGCGAGGGATGGAGGGAAGGAAAAGGAGGGGGTGAGGGTGTTAAAAGCTGCCTCTGCAAATGTCCTTCAGCAAAATAACTTCTCTCTTCGCTCTCCTCCCTTATTTTTCTTGCTTTTGGCAATATCCGCAACCCTGTGCAGAGAGAAAAATCTTTAAAAACAATCGTAATAAAAACTCCAGCCCTATAAAGGGAGGGAAGGCTGCTCCTCTGAGGGAGAGGCCGGGTCGATACGCTACAGTCAGAGCACGATTCTCAGTACAGCGACATTTGCTAAACAGAAGACAGAGGAAGAAAAGGAAGGCTGCAGACAAAGCGCCTTGTTTCCATCTTTCATGTTAAATCCCCGGGATTGGAGGGGTTCTTAGTTGATGGACCCAGGAGGTGAGGAGGTGAACAGGAGAGCAGGAAAGGGTGGAAGGGTGCGGATGGCATCTATCTATCTTTTCTTCTGTCAAGGTGCCAGGGGTTGTTCCTCTCAGGGGTCCGCTGTGATCCCAGCCAAACCACACCAGACCAAGACAAAACTATGTGCAAGAACAGCTGTAGCTTCCCCCCCCCACCCCCA
>CABFOS010055492.1:0-12586 GCA_900660315.1 Diretmoides pauciradiatus | reverse complement strand
CCCAACCGATGAAGCACGAAAAGCTATTCTGCAGTCATGTCAATGCCTGCTGTAACCGGCTGAAACCCGCTGAAAGTAACATGAGATATTTATCATTACACTCCATTGGTGCATTAGGCTGAATTTTGATCTTAAAAAAATAGTTATTTTTGTAACATGATGCAAACATGATAGAAATCCTCAAGCTTGTCATTTATTTGTCCCATTCCAATCCCCACCTGCAATCTCTCCATTCTTGATGCCATTTCAAGGTGAATTTGTTATTTCAATATTGGATGTTTGAGGTCTCCCGTGTTTCTGAATATTGCCCATATGACAGCATCGCAAATCAAATTCCAGCATACCATATGGACGAATATCCTGAAGAACAGTACTTTACTCCTGCCAGAGCTGCCTCTCTTAACTGCACTGACTCTCTCGGGTCCAGTCCTAATGGTATACAGGCCAGGCAGGTATGTTTGAAGTGGACAGCAAACACGGTGATATTAGAGCACAAGATCTAATAAAAGGTAACAGGAGGGCTTGTGTATGTCTGTCACACACAACACTGACAGCACTGAAGGGTGTTTTCTTTGAAGAGGAAGGGAGTCGTGGCTGTGCATTTAGATGATGTGGGTCTAAAACCCATAGTGGAATTGTATTGAGTGTTTCTCCAGCATGCACAGACTTCATCAAAGAGCTCTTACTGATTTGTGGCGATCTGTTGCTAGCTTTGTATTCAGATCACGTCCGTTTCTCTGTCTCTTTGCTTTGACAATTTTGAACTTCGTCTTGAGATGTCCTAGTCTTTGCAGAGCTTGCAGAGGTGAGTGACTCCAAAAACACTGTCAAACTGTCATGTGTTTGATGTTGCCTACACCTGTCACCAGAATGAGGTCACGGGGAAGATTTTGATTGAGAATGCTTTTTTCCCCAAGCTTCTGACGAAAACTAGTGTGACGTCTGCAAAAACTCAACATGTGAATTGTAAATTACTTTTTCCCCTCCTCAGAAGTTCATTCTTTAATACAGTAAGAGATGTGAGGAGAGAGGAAGATGAAGAGGACAGCATGAGCATGGGAGGAGAGTTTCAAGGTTCTCAAACCCTCCGAGTTATGTTTGCAAAGGCAGGATTTCAAAAAACGGAATGACAAATGGAAAAGGGAAGCTTATTTCTTCAAAGGTGTTCGTCATTACTCTAGTGGTTTCCCATCCTGCCGTGGGAGCAACTTGCCAGCAGCTACAGGGTATTTACTGCATATACTCATACGTCAGAGTGAGGTGGCATAGAAATGGGGGTGGGAGAGAGAAAGAATAGGGAAAGGAAAAGTGAAACAAGAATCAAAAGAAATGTTTAAACAAGAAAGCAAACAATGTGACTGTATGTGGATAATATTTACCTCAATATAACATTCTCAAATTAATTTTGCTTTGCTTTGCTTTCTATGTGTCTATTATGTGTGTCCCTGGGTGTGATTTGTGCAGGATTGACTTCTGGCACAAAGCTGGAGCTTTAACCAAAATAGGAAGAGGACAGCCTCACTCTGAATTGTTCTATTTGTTCAGATTCTGTCGAGTCCCATAGCACTTAGCTAGATGTGCAGCATCAACTGTTGCGATGAGATGTATCATTCGTCTGATTGGAACAAAACAATAGGAAAATGGTAATCTCACATTAGAAATGAAGTGTTTGGATGTGTCGAAGATGTGTACCCCCAAAAAAACTAAAAGTCTGAAAATTCTGGAAAGAAAAAAACACTTCTCTGTTCACCTGACTGAGGAAGGGGAACATGGCTGAGGAAGCAAAGTGGGTCACACAGTACTAAACTTTGGACAGAAACCTAAAGCTTCCAGCAGTAGTGAGGGGGGAGAGAGGAGGTAGTAGAGACTAGAGAGACGTGAAATGTGCCTTTCCCTGCATCACCGTGGGGCATCTTCTGCTAGCTCCAGTCCTGATCCCCGCACTGAAACAAGCTCATAAAGATACAAGGACATGCATATATTGTAAGCTCATACTCCGTCTATCTGTCTGTCTATCTGCACCAAGCCCTCAGCCAAACACTAATTACCCTCTAGAGGAAGACGCAGCTGTGTAGCTATAGATTCTGTGCACATGCAGTCACAACCCATGTACTGTATACTGAAAGTGCTGCAATGTGAGGCAGAGTGGGAATAAATTATATTGCTTTAGTAGTGAATATATTGCACAAAAGCGATCAACGTCATTAAGAGACTGCTGAAACCACCTTCAAGTTCTCAGCACATCGTGGTACTTTCCAACAGATGCCCTTTTCACTGTGAAATACAACAATCCGGTTTTGGGTTACTCAACTTGTCTCGTCAACCGTTAGGGGGAAAAAGAAAAGCCACCGCCGAATGTTCTGAGAAACTACTAAAACTTTAGATATGACATCCACATTGAGTGCAAATATCAATCTGTGATTATGTGCCTAAGAGCAAGAGATGTTCCGTACTCAGCCGGTTGGCACCCGGAGCTTATTGGAGAAAAGTAGAGCTTTAAATCTGCCAAACTACTGTCGCGCTGGCTGTGAGGGGAAAACAAAGGGAGAGAATTATACCTGGAGGAGGGAAAACAACAGAGGGCGGACTGAAAATAAGGAGGAGAAGGAAAGAAAGAGAGAGGGAAACAGACAGACAGGATAATAAATTCTCTCTCTAGAATGCGCCCTCATGAGAGAGTGAGACATGTGACAGACAGACAGATTGATATTTTTCACAGGCTGGCTATGGAGTGGCACTTACTTCTCTATGAGGTCTAGCGTCACCCCTGGCACCAGTTTGGCACTCTTCTGCATACAAAACCTAGAAAAACAGACAGACAGGACGACGCTGTTCATAATGTTTGGGAACCCAAAAAAAAACAAAAGTGTAATACAGATTTTATGATCTATGAAAGAGACAATTAACTGAAAAAACATTCAAATGAAAAATGAGACAGTGTCAAAGACTGCATCCGCTGAGCACTTTGATTAGTGTATTTTGGCTGAGTTACAGTCAAAAGGGGGGGAAGCCGGCGGTGTGAAACACAGTCATATTTCTGAAACGTCTGGCGTGGAGGTTATTGTTTACTGTGCGTGGTTAGCGCTGACAGGTAGGGCCAGCTATAAGTCACAGCAGGTTGGCATTCAGAGGCCAGGTTAGAAGCGCGCTGCAACCAACGCCACAGCTCACACAGTCATCATCCACCAGGAGGAAGGCAGGTAGGTGTGTGTGTGTGTGTGCGTGTGTGTTCTCACGTGCATCAGTCAATCAACTACAGAAACCATAAACCAAAGGAGGGCGTTTTATTAGGATGGTGCAAATGTTGCTATTGATGCCTGCCAAAAAATACAAGGTCACAATTTGGCAGACACTGTCTTCAGAACGACATACACCTTTCTACCAACACACTGTTTCACATTAAAGCTACATGCAACCCCACTGCCCAGTCAGCCGCTCAACTACTTTTGGTCATTTGGAGCAGCACTATTGATTATTGGTTTATTTACTGAAGGAGCCACCTACTTACCCAACATTTAGGTCGCCCCTGTGTCTGCATTTAAATTGAAAGGGATAAAGAGAATGCTGCTGGTATTGGGAATTAGTATTTATCCATCCACTACCCTGATAATGACGTAATGTACGGCTGCTGCTCTGAAACAGATGTTTGTGTTCTCTGAGATCGTAAAGCGGCTGCGTGAATTATCGTAGTGACCTTTAGATACTAACTAGGCTTTGAACCACAACACGGGATGAAATCTGGGGTTCTGCAGTCTTGAGAACTTGCGGCTTCCACACTGCATAGTGAAATTCTTGCAGCTAATGTTAATTATCGCTAGAGGCTATGACCACAGAGAAAATATTAGCAGGAACTAAAGAGACATCTGAGAGCTCCACAGAGATACAGTAGGCATTTTACCCCAGTACTTCAGTCCAGTATGTGATCCATGAGTCTAAAATGTAATTTGTAGTACAATACATATCACAAAACACAAGACTAACCACTTTTCTCATTGTTACATAAGCTGATAGTGATTAACAAGTTGCTATTTGAGTGCTGTGGCTTCTAAGCTTCAGTGCAATTGTCTTTTTGTATCCTTAACAGAGCAACATTTCTAATTACGATGCCAACTTGCCACTCCACTTATCATTATGCTTAACATATTGCTGTCACATCAAATTATTAACCTCAAAGTGTAGCAGTAGTGAAACATTACGCTGATTGAAAGACATTTCCTGAATACATGGGGATACTGACCTTGCCGATAGCAGTGCACATGCTTTAAAGAGAAACACTAATGACTTTAGGAATTGATGTTATTGCTGGGACAGGGCAGAGTATAGTGAAGCATAAGCAAAGTTCTGCTAGAACGAGAAACCAGAGAACCGAGATATTCCTGTAATGTAATGAGATAAACTACTAACAAAATGTACTCCTTATCCCCAGAAATTGCCCAGGTACTATCCCTCTCACTTTTACTATCCTATTCTATTAATTGCCTCTGTGAGCAGCTCCTGACTTGATGCCCCACAAGACAGGTTTGAGTTTAAGGGTATGTTTCCACACCAAAGGATGTGTGGAGTGTTTTAATAAAACTCTGGAGGGTTTACTCCTTTACGATGCAGTTAGTTAGTTAGAAGTGAGAACATAATCTAAAGAAGAAAAAAAACAGAACATGCAGTTTAATGGACATAAGGACATGGACGTGGTCATCTGATAGCCAGCAGTTACTCATGCTTGGAAAGCCTACAGTAGCATAACTACAGGAGATGAGGGCAAACTGAATTGATGCTCATAGTCAGCTACTGTACAGTATTTCTTCTACCTGGTATGAGGAGAGAAAGTACATTATGGAAAAGAGCACTGACAAGTTCATCCTGCTTATCTGGCTCACTTGCAATTGGACAGTGTGAACTTAAACATATAAAATACCAAGATGCAATCGAGGGAAATTTTCCAGTATTCGCAAGAACAAACCATATGCTTTAGGATGGAGTCAAGTGCTCTGCTGTTTTAATTCTGAAGCTACAGAGAACCCAGGCAGCTGTTTTTTGATATCAGTCAGGGATGCACGATATTGAAATTTTGGCCAATATCCGATTACTTCCATCGTCATATTGACCAATATCGATACCGCAATACCAGTTTCCACCAGTAGGTTTTACCTTCCACCTTGCAATAACTGATACTGGGTGCAGATGCAGACACTCCTTTATTATGACCTGATTTCTCTCCACACCACAGACATTTTCTCCTGTGTAGGTAGGTTAACAAGCTGTTTTTCCGCCAACGCATCAACGTGGTTTGCACATAATTAATGTGTCATCATATCAGCGCAACATATATGCATTTTTAAGTAATTATCGCCCGTATATCGTGCATCCCTAATATCAGTAATATTAAAAATACTCATACTTATTCAGAGATTTGTTGACTCAGTGGCCATTCATCTAAAGTTACATAATGACCACAAGCTAGGGGGGTAATTAAGCTACTGTAGGTGCAGGCAAGTGACAAGATCTCATCTAGTAAATATACAAAGCAGGCTGTTGAACAGGCCATAGAACATAGTTTAAGTCCATCTAGAGAAAATACGGCATAGTGATGTTACCAATCACGGTGGTGAAATTAATATGCATTATAATGAATGAATCCACTTAGGTCTGTAGAAACTATATAGTCAACTATGGTACACGTGGTGTTATGCAATACTTTCCCTCAGTAGTTCAAAGAGATAAGAGAAGATAGGTCAATGTGCAAGTCAACAAGTCATTTACATTTCAGTCATTAAGCCAAGGCTCTAGAGTAAGAACTGTGTGTGTGTGTGTGTGTGTGTGTGTGTGTGTGTGTGTGTGTGTGTGTGTGTGTGTTAGGGCAGCAATTCTTTTGTAAGTGAATGTTTGATTTTCTTCTTTTCCCTTATTGAAACTAGAAATATGAGGAAAGAGACTGAACCATGTTTGTTCTCAATGAAAGTAATGAGGCTGTCGGGAGAGCCTGCACTGTTTGAAAGGAATATGAAATGTGATCACGTCAGCTCTCATTGATGCCGCCCCATTGAGAACTGATCAGTGTACAGTACATACAGTACATGAAGATAATGAGATGCTACTTGAAGTTACCGTCTAACTTGTTGAAGCTGAACAGCTAGGTTTAAAGTCTTGCTTATTGTACATACACATACTAACGCATGGGTAAGGACATAAATATCTAAAGCAGTGGTTCTCAACGGTTAGAAATTTGACATTCAAACTTTAATTAGGTGTCCTGAGTTTTCCTGAGTTGACACAGTAAACACCATGTTGGTGAAAGTGTATAGATGATAGTCTGACGACCCATTCCCATGAAGGCAGCATGAAGTTGCGCTACAGAAAGCTGAAAGAAACACTGAAGTAAAGAGTATGGAAACGATGCACCGTCTCATCTAGTCTCATTGGTGTAAACTGGCAGGTTTAGAATATTGCAGACTACATTCTTTTGCAAGTAGTTGCAAGTTCTAATTAGTCTCGGTGTGAATCTTTGGTGTAAACTCGTCTTAAACAAACGCCCCCCAAGAACACCTCAACGCCTCCTTTATCCCCAATATTGCGCCCAGCGCCCCGCCGACATTCTCTTAACGCCCACCGGGTGGCAGTACTGCCCCCGTTGAGAAATCTAAAGGGGCACACATACACATGCATGGTTTGTGTGGAAAGCATCAACATCATGCATACTGTATATTGACTGTGTGAGCAGCATGCATATACTCATCAGCACACACACAGGACCCAAGTGGCAGAGTTGGCATGAGTGGGTGGCAGTGGTGCAATATTGAAGAGACGGAAGCACAAACTTGCCAAGAAGTTGGCATGACCTGCCTCAACACTGCTGCCTGCCATTCCCCTATAGCGGAAGTGTTACACCCCCAGTTCTGCTCAGTAGGGATGATACAGTTTCCTCCTACATTCTGCTCTTCACCAGCGGGCCAAATTTGGCTCTTTAACAATCAAATAAGCACTCTGAGCTTTTATTCCTTCCTTCCTCTCCCCCCCTCCCATCCCCATGTCATCTTTTTTCCTCCCTCTTCATTTCTACAGCCACACCTCCTCCACTCCCCCGTCGGTTGCAGCATCAGGGAAATCCCTTGAAGATGGCGCTCCATCAGTAATGATTTTCTGCTTGGCTGAGCAGTGAAAGGTACACATGGGCACTCTCTGCCTGCCTCTCTCCATCCGGCTTTCTCTCTCCCCCCTCAGGCTGTAAAACCCATCATCAATCCTCACATGAGTGAATCCCTCCACTGCAACGCCCCAGCCGCCACCCACCACCCCTCATTCCTGTTTCATTCCCTCTCTGTTTCTGACTCTGGAGCTGGCTGAAATGAAGGAAAAGACAGCTATGCCTATTTCAAAGAAAAGGAGGGAACAGAGGGATTGAGACTGGAATAAACTAGAGAAGAGGAGGAGGTGGAGGAGGGAAGGAACGTGGTGAAAGAGAGAAAGAGATGCCGCAGAGGTTGGGGGAGGCTGGAAGAGCTCCAGACCTCAGTTAGCTTGAGACCGGGCTGATTTAGATGCGCGCCAGGGCGGGGAAGTAGAGTTGGAGGCTGTTTGAGCTGGCAGGTAGCTTTCTCCAGCGCTGGGAATATTCTCATTCAAATTGCTATTCCCTATCAAAGTTGGCAGAAGGACACTGAATGGCAGCTGTACCATGTGTGGAATTATTAATGTCCCTCCCTACAGTATACACCACCTCCTCCTCGCCCTTGAGTTAAACTGCTGTCACTAAAGCCCACTTTGATAGAATTTTTGAGAAGGAAAACGAAACACCAGAAATTAAATAGTTGTTGTTTTCCTCAACAATCTCCGGTCCACATATTTGATAGAAATACAGAGTAACAGAAAGAGAGATTTGTTTATTTTTGATGAATGCCAATTGTATGTAGATGTTTCGGCAATACAATTGAACTGAATCAAATGAATATATACCACAGACTTTATAAATTTAAAACTCTAATAAATGTACTGATCTATCACTGCCCAACAAGTTACATGAATGAATGTATGGATTTATCGCCGTGTGTGTCTCTGTGTGTGTGTGTGTGTGTGTAGAGAGACACACATGGTGATAAAACCATACAGCCAGACCCCCAACATCCAACACAACATTCATGAATGTGACCATTTGGTGTTTGAGTTGTACGTCCAGTCCATCCCTCCCAGTGTCGCTAGGTAGGTAAAATACAATGTAATTGAATGCAGGAATGCAAAATATCTTTATTGGCAGTGATCTCAACAAATGTGACAAGACGGCAGCTTTCCCCCTGCAACATGCAACTACTAATCTAGAAATGATTTAATACACACATATGTACTGTACTTGAAGTTGGAAAACACACACAACTGCATGTTTTTCCATTGATTCTAGTGTAGAGGGATGAGTCACGTGCTCAGTGGAGCCACTCGCGTTGATTAGAATGGGACTGTGGTGCGACGCAGATGTGCCTGGTGGAGCTTTGGGGTTAGGGAGCGTTCATATTAAGTAGAATGTCAAAGGGATGATGCGTTAAGCAATTAGACCTCACTTCATCATCATCATCATCATCATCTCCAAAATGTAATGGGCTCTTCCTTGGCCCGTGTTACACCCCTCCACTGCGTATCATGAAAATCAGATGATGCATTGAGCAATTAGACCTAATTTCCTGTTTACGTGGCGCCCTACGCGGCGCCCTGTGATTCGGATCCGCCCCCAAAATTCATGGGGTCGTCGTTGACCGATACTACAGCCTTCCACCGGGTTTCATGAAAATTGGTCTGGTAGTTTTTGCGTGATCTTACCTCCGCCCCCGGACTTCGGAGATAATCATTTTAGCAGTGATCCCTAACTTGTTCTCCAAAATAGGATGTTGATAAAGGGCTATAAATATTAATGGCTAATGTCCTAATACGGAGCCTTCGTTATGCTGAAGGTGACTACAGGATGTGGATTTTGAAGAAGACTAACAAAACATTTATGGAAGAGATGAAACATCCCGCTCGCTCAAGGACGCTTCTTAGCGGCAGCCTGGCCTTAGTTACGGATTTGGTTAAATCATTCCTATGACCTTAGGTTTGTGCAAAGTAAATTGAGGGAATCTTAAAATATTTCACCCAATAAGTGATGGTAAGTAATGATTTACGGTACCACAGGGAGTTTGTACACTGTGGATAGTGGAAAGTGCATTGCATGAATGATGAGGTGCTAACTCCACACCTGCAACGCCCAAATACAGGGTATCACAGTTGCATAACAAGTATGTGGGCAGGAAAGAGGTGGTGCAGATTGTGTGATGCTATTATGTCCCATTTATTTATTTTGAATTGATCATTTGTTTATTAATTTATTTAAACGTCCATTTGAGCACATGCCCTGTATGGCTGATATCCTACAGAGGACCATCATCAGCATTTGCCTCGGTGACAGCGGGTTTGTCGATTCTTTGGCAAAGTGCCGCAAGATTGTCGAGCATTTTAGGCACAGCCCAGCCAATACCGAGGAGCTTCATCAGCAACAGCACTCGGGCAAGAGAGAGAGACATTGATACAGGATGTTTCAACAAGATGGAACTCTTGCAATGATTACAGGCCTACTACGGAACAAGGAAGCTGTAACGGCTTTGGCCCAGCAGAAGTTGGTCATGCTGACCCCAGCTGAGTGGGATAAACTGTTGAGGGTGGAGATCCTTCTTGAACCCTGCATGTAATATGTCGGCATAGTCCAAACGCTTAATATCCACAGGAAAATCCTGGAATGGTCTTCCTTTCCAGATCAGCTCCTTTTTCCTCGACTTCCCGCGACTCTTGGAATGTTCTGTCATTCCACCTCAGCAGCCACATGAGGTACCGTATGGGTGATGTCTTTCCACCTCCGGTACCATGTCGGAGTCTTTCAAGTCCAAAATATACCTCAGGATGTCATTCATCACCTTGTTCGAGTCACCTGCCTCCAAACCTTCTTCCAGGCCAACCAAAACTATGTTATTTCTCTTACTGTGAGCTTCCAAGTTAGTTCATTTGGTTTTCAATGAGTCCATGTCTTTAGTCAGGTCTTTTAAAGTTTGGCTGTCCATGGCCATCTGATTGTCTACAGCTCCAATACGCTTCTTCGCATTGGTTACTCAGTTCAAAATGGCCCGTGTGTTTTCTCAATCCATTGATCCATTCATTGAGTTCGTCAAACCTTAGTTGGAATGATTCTTTAATACTCAAGACCCCCGCGATCAGGTGCAATGCCCAGCTCGGTGTGTCTTTCTCTGCCATGATTTGTTTGGGAGCACGCCAACCAATATCACTATTCTTTACAGTTTGTCTTGTCTCTTTGCAGTTTCTAACACCTGGCATTCATGCTTCTATATATTACACACCCTGTTCCGTTGTTGCATGACTATTATACATAAAAAGGTCTAAAAAGCTTTTACATGTCACATGTGGGAGAGAGTTAATGTGCCTCGTAGTCATGTGATCCCCTGACATGTCCCATTAACAATTTACATACAGTATGTGTATAAAAGCCATTAGGTTTACAGGGAATCAGCAATGTTTAATTAGGGAACAATGTATTACATAGCAGTAATGAGCCAGCCATAACATTCTGGAAACATACTTGACCAAGAGAGCGAGCGAGGGAAGAGACAGACAAAGGATAAATAGATTTTCTGGTTTGGAGAGCTGAAACTGGCTCCTGGCCTAATAATGAAACTCATACAAAAATCCATTTCATTCTTGCTGTTACAAATCTTCTGACAAGGTCATACACACACACACAATCATGACTCTACTCAATAGATTACAACAAACGAATACACAAAGC
This sequence comes from Diretmoides pauciradiatus, assembly GCA_900660315.1. NCBI lineage: Eukaryota > Metazoa > Chordata > Actinopteri > Trachichthyiformes > Diretmidae > Diretmoides > Diretmoides pauciradiatus. The sequence continues at coordinate 1,776 of CABFOS010055492.1, read as the reverse complement.
CACAGGAAACCAAATCTAACTCATCTCCCATCATCGAAATCAAGATGGTGCAAAAATCCTAATTTGCTCAAAAGTAACTACTGTATATCACATTTTAAACCATGCCGTCTTATTTTGCGGTAAACTAGCAGAGAGCCTGTCACTTTTTGTGAGTGGCCTCATTCACTCAGCTCTCAAACCTGTTGTAAATATAAACATCATGTCTTATATGTGGTGTGTGTGTGTGTGTGTGTGTGTGTTTTGTGTTGACAGGGAGGTGATGCAATCCCCTTTGCTTGGGTGTGTAAGCCCAACATGCTCAGCGTACCCCACACAGCTGACTGGCTGATGCAACACATCTGTTGCACAGCTTGCAGCTCCATCACTACAGTTCTCTGAATGATGCATCATCATGAATTTACATCAGCCCACTGTATCAGCCAAGCCTCCCAAATGGACTCATTTCGCCTGCATATCTTTCACCTATTTTACTGAACCATCCTCTGCAGGGATTGGAATCATTACTGTGGATGATGTTTACATTTTCCATCTGAGCTGAATATTGAACTGGGTCCGAGTTCACTGGAATACTTGATGTCGACCCATGACATATTACATATCTGAGTGCCTGGGCGACGCTGAAACCTGCTACTAATCGGCCTGACAAACAGACAGGGTTCCTAATGTGGGCCAAGAAAAATATCCAATCATATTTCCATGTCTTTCCAGGACCATCAAAATTAACATCCTCTTACAACAATTTTAAAAATTCTCATCATACTAATAATATGAATAATAATCTTAAAACGTTTCTTCGTGGTATGTTTGTGCCATTTTTTTGGCCAAGAAATTCTCACACAATTGGACCAAACTGATTATTCAGTGATTCAAGTTACTCAAATTCCTCCCAAATGAAAATTATTTTTACATCTTGTTACCTATAGACGAGTATACACAGTAACAACATGAATATAGTAGTTGCTACAAATTATTTAGTAAGCTTGGGTTGTGAACACTGTGAGCTTCCCCTTGCCCTGGTTAAACCATACTGAGCCCTGATTTGGGTGCAGTAATATTTTCCATTTCCAAATTTCCTGACTTTTCCTATCTCGAATGCATTTATCAAAATTCTATGACATTCCAGAACTTCAATAAGCAGCGAGTGAATCTTGTATAAATCTAAATTAAATTATGTTCCCCATTAGACCCTGCTTCCATCTGTCCACTGCCGTGTAGGGAAGGGAAGGAACGCTTACCATCTGAGGGCGATTTTGATGGGTGTGGTGAGGCAGGAGGTGAAGAGGTCGGCTGGGAGGTCCGGGTTCATTGGCAGAAGCTCGCTGGCCTCACAGGCAGCCAGCTGGATGCAGTTCTTCATGGAGGGTGGTAAGGGCATCTGGGCAAGAGGGTGGTTGGGATTGATGGCTGCCACCTGCACGGACACAAGAGGCCGGGGGGTTTGGCTGTGATGTCAGATTTCTAAATAAACTAGATTAATTCGACGTTCATCTCAACTTGAGGGAGGGATGAGAGATGGACAGCGGGGTCTGGAAAAGCATACAGATGACAACAAAGAAACGGAGTTCGGGCACAGCTGGGTTAGAGGACAACGGAAGCAGACAGGATGATGGACGTTAGCTGAACACCAGAAAAGATTGCCTTTTATTAGGGAGACGTGAAATGAGGGGGTCACAGACAGAGCCAGTCCAGCGCCAAACTGATGGACAAAGACACGTTGGGGACAAAGGAGAAACAAACACACAGACAAGAGAGAAAATGCCAGGACTCAGATAACAG
>CABFOS010055489.1:0-13404 GCA_900660315.1 Diretmoides pauciradiatus | reverse complement strand
GCGTATGTGCTCCAAGGCAATAGAATGATGTCTCTGATGTACATGGAATGGGGGGGGTAGAAGATTTCCATCTCAATAGTATTATTCGACGTGCCAGCAATGTGACAATGGGCTTTTCTATCATGCTGGGTACAATACCAAAAATCGCTGTCATGTGTTTTGGGTCGAACTCCAGTTCAAGAAGTACTGAAAGAGTATGAAATATCTCAGTCCAATAGGGGCATCAAGGAGGCTGGAGCTGACTTGCTCCTTTCACAGACAGGGCCTACATCAGCATAGATTCTGGATAGTCTCAGCTTGGTCCAGTAGGTTCTGTGAATCAGTTTGCACTGAATCACTCCATGATTTGCACATATTGGGGAAGATTTACCATCTACACGATCCAGAATCCTCTCCCAGTCATCATCACTGATTTCTTCCCCCAGTCACTCTACATCTTGCTCTACAATCTACATTGCCTTAAAAATCGTCCGCATATCATCCTGTCAGTCAAACACCAGTAGTAACTCTTTATTTAATAAAGTATGGAACCAGATCGACCGACCTGACCCCCGGCGCTACAGCATTTACAACTCAGAAGATCTCATGTTTACCCAGACAGGCGTGGCCCAGACTAGAGGCATTTTGTTCCTCATTTATCTCAGGTATCAGTATACAGTAGGCTTGACTGTCCTAAAATTCAGTAACATTATGTGTTATAGTAGGGATGAAAATGAAAGATGATGAAAGTTTCAGTTGCACTCTACCACAAAAATGAGCTGCATACACCGCTAACTAGATACATGAACAGAAACATTCACAGCTCAAAGAATAAATAAATCTTTAGTGTGGGATGCTGACAGAGTGGCAGATGCAGCCATCATAAATAGCAGCAGCTCAGCCTGGCCTGCGTCAGACAGACTATCAACAAGTGGGGAGCTGGGATGGCGCAAAGGTGTGAAGTCATTTCCGAGAAGCTTCGAACACTTCATTGTTAACATGATCTGCATGAGTAGGGAGGTGAAGATGAAACGGCACATGCAGTTTACTACAGAGAGCAGGGGGAGGAGTGGAGGAGATACAGATGGGACACGATGGGGAGGGCAAGCAGAATAAATATGAGGGAAAGGGGATTTCTGATGTCCGGTCGATTCCCAGATTTAGAAAAAGTCAGTAGCACTCGCCCTTGTCAGTGTGTCAATGTGTGTTACGCTCCCTCACCTTGACATCATCTCTCCAGGCTACTGCTGTAAATAAGAATGTGTTCTTAGCCAACTGGTCTTATTAGGAAGTTTGAAAAATGGGGTTTTACCAGTTGCTGTTGGATGGTCTCGTGCTTCTGTTTGAGGATCTCCTCTGTTCGCTGCAGCACCCCATACTCCGCTTTCATCTCGGCGATCTCCTGACGCTTCTTTTTGTACACTGTTCCCTTGCTGCGCAATTTCACCACCAAACGCTTCAGCTTTGAAAAACCAAGAGACAGAATTGATTACTTTCAATTGAAATGAATATAAATGGGTGGAAATCATGGAAATTTTGCAAGAAATTTCAGCATCTCAACATTCAGCATCAAGAATGAGTTTTTCTAAGAAATGGATGTATCTTGTATCTTGTCTTGCCATGTATCTTTCTGAAACTAATGGCGGTGCAATGAAACCTGCCTGCCACACGCTAGAGCTTCTAAATGTAAAGCATTGCTTGTTTCGAGAGTGAAGTGGAAAAAAGGCAAAACTGAATTTCATATTTGGTGACATGGTGTTCAGCAGACACCGCTGAAATACTGGGAGGCTGTTAGAGAAAACAATGGGTTGAGCCAGGGGAGGGAAGGGATTAGAAAACAGCAGTGCCTGCAGCAGAAGTGCCTGGGGGGGCCTCGCAGTGGTCTGAAACAAGTCACCCGATCCTTTCAGGCATACAGCCAGCTACATAGAGAAAACATCTTCATCTGGCAGACACACCAATAACTGCCTGACTGGACAATCATTCACTCACTCTCCACCCCGACTCTTCTCTGTCGGGACACAATGAAACTCCTCCAGAATCAAGAGCAGCTATAAATGTACATGGACACGAGAGAAGAGCCCCAGAAATCAAAGAATGTGCTTCATGTCCCTTGGTGGCACGCAGAGCTTTGTGTGTGTGTGTGTGTGCGCGCGCGTGCGTGTGTGTGTCTGAGCATTTATTCTTTATGTATTTTGGGACATCAAGGGCAGACAAGGTTTAGAAAGGAATTAGCACGGCAGAATAATGCTGCATAGTGTTCCCTTGTCACCTACAGTATGTCCCCAAAACAACTGCTGCTATATTGGTTAGCAGCTCATAACACACTCTTGTCTCAGACACACGCACAAGTCAACAGAAAGCAGCAGGTACTCTAAATAACTGCATGCAGCCCATACGACAGCGGTATGTAAAATCTACAGCATAACCTAAAGGGCTCTTCCATATTTCCAGATGAAAAGAACATGTTACTCAGATTGGTGACAGGGTTTCATTTGAACTGAGACTGAATGTAATCAATGGGTATCGTGTTACCAGCCAACCAATGATGAGCAGATGTAGTCATGTAGTCTCAGAGAGACACTGCAGTTGGTGGGTGGTATGTGATGACACATAACCCGCAGAATGGAAAATACCTCTGATAAGGTGATCATCTCCACCATGGCCGATGGCCCAAAATCACTATGGGGGGAGGGGGGGTCTGATAAGCTGTGTGAGACAAAACACTTGCCATTAACTTCATTCATCTATAGACTCAAGTGCTTTGTCTTCTTTGTCTTAGCAACCAGACCCAATTAAGACCACATTTCCCATAAACCCGGTTACTATCGCAAGTGATGAAGTGATTTTTCACCCATCGGCCTTTCACTCATCACCTGCCACTGCCAGAAACTCTGAAACCTTTAGCTCCAGACATGCAATCTAGCATGCAGTGTAGAGGCTGCTAGAGGCTGTCTCAGAAATAATGTGGTATTCATTTATTGATTAAAATAATACACATAGCACCTTTAATGTGTGATCATTTAATATTTTATTGATCCCCGAAAAAATTCTTAGACACACACCATCCATAGTGGTTGATGGAAGCCCCACAGGACACATGGGACAGCAGCGAGAAAGCCATTGCAATGTCAGACATGCTGTGACCCCTGCGCCTCTGCAGCTCAAAGCTCATGCATGTCACTGTGTGTCCAACACCTGGCTATAAAACCTCTCAGCCAAACAGCATATATACAGCATATTTATAGCTTATTCGACAGGCAAAGTGAGGAGAAGTCATTCTTTATCCTTGATCTTAATGTCTGCATAGGTCAAAGGATGCATTGACACAAAACAACATTAGCTCTCAGCTTCCTGGCTTAAGTGCAAAGACGCTGTATAGTTCTCTGCTAATAGCTCAGCGTTGCTCCCCAACGTGACAGCAGAGTACACCATGCCATGTGTGACATGACAGGGGGGGAGTACATCCTCATCATGAGCTAAATATAGATAAAGGATTTATGCAGCAATTTTGTTTAATGTGTTCTGTGTCATGTGTGACTTGAATTAGAAGATTGATTACACCAAAGATTAGGAAAAGGCCAAAATGTCTAGTTCATTTCCTTGTTCTGGGTATTCTCTGTTCTATTTATGGCTCTGTATGGGAATGTGGGGGAGAGTAGGGAAAAGGGAGAAGTTACATTAGACAGTGAGCCCCTCTATGTTTACATAAGAGCAGAAATAGCCTCTTGGGTTCTCTGTGGCTCACAGATCTACTGGTGGACACTCAGATCAAGCTGGAGTTAGAAGTAATGTTAACAGTTGCCTCATCAACGAAAAGAGAGAGAATTATACAGTAAATCATTTTGTTGTTGCTGTTGGTAGAAAAATTGTATACTTCAGGTACTGGGGCACATGATAAAAACATCACCACAACTCCCAACAAATTGAGAGTTGGCTGATATTGAGGGATTGTATTGTGATTTAAAAAAAGCACTTTTGAGTTGTGTACCTCGTCACCCTGGATGACCTCATCTCCATTCAGATCTCGGGCCTGGCTCGTCCTCTGGGCCAGCTCCTTCTCGGCTGTTGCCAGCTCCTCCCTCGCTTCCTGCAGCTCCTCTGCCTTCGCCTCCTTCTTACGTATGATGATGGAGGCCTACATGAGTCAAATTCCAGAGGGCATACAAACATGATAAAATGAATGTCTGGTCAGTGACTTTTAACCCATGGGTGAGTGAGGCAAAAAATAATAGTTATCAGCCCTTGCCATTCCTGCCTTTCTATTGCCAGAAAACTGACAAGCAACCCACCAAGGTATTCAACTTTCTAACTTAAATAAAGTAGTATAAATAAATAGTAATGAAAGATTAAACCACCTGTCAACATAATGTATCCAAGGCAAACACCCAAATGGACCTGCTCACATAAGTCAAAGAAAGACAAAGAGAGCACGAAGGACATGAAGGAAATGGAATAAAGACACCCCACCTGTTGCCTGAAAAGAGTCAGTTTGTCATCCATGGGGTCATTTCTCATCATCCTCTTCTCAATCAGCTGGTTTATCTGAGAATTGACGTCCTTAATCTGTGAAAGTGTAAATTGTAGATGATTCAGAGGCCACCAGAACAAATCCTCCAAATCTCTGATGAATATATATGGACATACTACCACCGCTTCTTTGTCAGCACCTTGTTCTCCAGTTCCTGGAGGTCAGCCTGGCCCATGGCGGGCTCGGACACCACTTTCTGCAGGTATTGCACTGTGTGCTTCCTACTCTCCAGCTCTTTAGGGAGTTTTTCAGAGACCATGTAGGAGTTGATTTTGATCTCCTCTTCCAGCCTCTTCATCAAGCCTGAGAGAGACAGAGCTTTCACTTAGCTCTTTGATCAGGATCAATCAGTCTGATAGGCTTTCAAATACAATGCGCAACGGCGTACTTACCAGCTTTTATTACTCACTGAAGTAAAACAAAATATCAAGTATATTATGCAAAGCCATTGAGTGCCTGAGAACAAAAAAACTACAGTAAAATCAAGCTACTACCTTGTGTAAAATCTGTAGATATTGACAAATGTCTTTCATCGTTTTATATAAAGGTGAATACTTTTGGGTGTGTACACCATTGTGATAAATGAACTCACTTATGCAGCTTCACCTCTGTCTGCATTGCATAGGTCATTTTGGAAACTGTAAATGTGTAAATCTCTCCTCGGGCTGAAGAGCCCAGAGCCAGATGAGAACAAAAACACCAAATTCCACATCAGATAATCTCTCTTAGAGCACTTCAAAGGGCAGCATAATTATAGGACCCTAATAGATGCAAGCCACTTAACTGAGAGATACCCTAACAATTTGCTGTGTCCTTGAACTTCCATCCAGCTGTGGCAGCCACAGTGGACCATGGCTACTCACTCTCTGAATTGGCCCCTGCTGCCGCCTGTTGCAGATCCTTCAACTGCTGCTGGGATCTCTGCAGTCTCTGCTCGGCCTGGAACAGCTGAGCACATGCAAATGATAACTCCATTAGTATAGTTAACACAGAATACCTAACATGTAATAACTAAATATGTTTAGTTTATTTGGGATGCCTCACCTAATTTGTGTGAAAGTTACTTGTTAATCAAAGCTGGTGCTCTGTGAACAACGTTCTAATGTCTACCGCTCACTAAACAACAGTTGCGGTTGCCAATTCATTTTTGGAACTGCAGGGCCTCTGTGATATTTCCAAGTTTGAGGATGAACAAGTGCCTGCTCTGATCATGTGCTGGTTAAACATTTTGTTAAAGTGCTCTGGGGTTTCTGGTTATGTCAAACAAGATAAAGTATCTGCAAGCTCTTACAGTGAGATGCTGAAAAATCTTGGAGCAACATGAAGGAAAGACAACAGAGAAAAACTAGTCCCTACAAGTGAGGTCTTAAAGACAGTACACAGTAAATTGCTTGACTGGTTTATGAGGGACATCAGTATAATATACCACTGCGAGAAAATGTGATGATAAACCACAAACAATCATAGACAATTACTTGGTTCTTCTGTTCTTGCTTCTGTTGAGTGAGAGACCCCTCTCTCTCCTTCTCCACACGGAGTTGGCTGGCTAGTTCCAGCATACGTTGGTGGTTGGACACTGACTCCACCTAGTGGATAGAGGTTAATATGATGGCATACTATGAGAGATTATCACAGGATCAGCAGAAACAACCAAGCACCTCTGACAGACTCAAGTTTCCCCGTTTGGCAGGGCCTATAAGTAAGACCCCCTAATGCAACCCCCACTTACTCAACAGCCTGGTTGAGGGGGAAAGCCTTGGAACCTGTCAGATGCCTGTAAGCTGTTAGGATATGTATATATATATTTGGGGTCATGCTTTCATTCCTCAGTGAATCCCAAAGACTCCCAGACATTATAAGAGGGTAGAAGTCTCTTTGTTTGCCTTACCCTCTTCTTCAGCCTCTCCACACGTTTGATTAGCTGATCTTTCTCCTCCTCCATTGCACTAATGTCCTAATGTTGGGGGGAAAATTGATAGTTTTAGGGCATTGTATCAACGTAGTTTAAAAAGATATAACATAGGGTCAGTTGTACAATCATGTCAATGTGTGACATCACATTGCATCAAATAACTTTCAGCAGACAGCTACAGGTTTTTTTACCCTTCTGATTTCTGCTGTGGAGAAGCCCGACGTCCTCAGCTGCTCACACTCCTTGTGGTATGTCTTAAATCCTTCCACCAGCTCTTCATACTATAAAACCCATAGTATTAATGAAAAATCAGGAAAGGTACATGATGGATGGTGTATGTAACATGCTAACAGTAACACACCTGGTGATAGGTGTCATTGATGATGTCATCCTGCAGGAACTCTGCAGGAACCTCCAGTTTAACCAGAAAACGAGCCAAGTAAGACCTCTTCTTCAGCTCTGGGACCCTCTGTAGCAGCCAGTGGAGGATGGGGTGGATCACAGGCTTATTACCAGTCACCAGACCCTGTCTGAAACTGCTCCTGTATCAAATAAGAGAATGATGACAACACCCAACATAAACTACTGCATTAGCAACAACAGTGAGTACTTGAGGAGGGGGCGTTTGAGTTCTGGCAGACTACAATAAATACTTACACGTCAGAAACATTGCCAGGAGGTTTATATTTCAGCATCCCCAGCAGAGTAAACATTCTCTTTGCAGTCTGTTCAGGCATTTCTTCACGGATATCAATAGCTTGCTGAAAAGAATAAAGTCAAGATCGCGTTAACTATCAGTTATGATTGTCACAGTCACGAGAGTTGGTACAGCGGTTAACCCGGTCGCTCACCTTCGGGTCTATTTCAGCCAGAACATCGTTTACAATCTGCAGCAGCTGCATTGGCTCCAGTGAGTCAAACGTGATGAGGTTGAAGTTTTTCTTGAAGGGGTCTTTGCTAAGTTGTTCCACAATAAATTTCAGCTGTTCGCTCATCTTGAAAGCTTTGAAACGTCTTGGTCTTCTTCTTCGCTGTTAGCCAGCTAACGGTTTAACTTCAGCTAACGTTAGCCAGCAACCCTAAAGGCCAAATTACTTGTTATAACAGTAACAATAGAGATGCAATAGTGATACATGTAGAGATACAAATATCAAATATGTGAAGAAGCGTTTATCGATATATCGTTAACGTTTGATACTTAGGTAACCTTTCAGTTTGTTACAGTTGGTTGTTGTCAAACGTCTTGGAAACCAGACACAAGCGTCGCGAGCTGGTTGCCAACAGGAAGTAACCATGAAAAGATTGTTCACGAGGGTCGTTTTGCGTTCAAGATGCGCAGCTGTCGTTTTACAAGACACTACTGTGTGCATAGACCGATAACACTTAGTCATGTGTTCTTTAACACCTAGTTGGAATTGTTTAAGATGTAATTTGTCTAAAGCTCCTCGAAGGGGAAGGAGATGGCTGGATTATCATTTTTATTATGATTGCTTACGAATTAATTCAAACTTTCACGTATTTAGGATCGTCTATAATGACGTGCCCTTGTCTAGCGTAGACAATATAATAGGTGTCATTGATGATGACAGGAAAATAAAATAATGTACATAACATCAGATTTCATTAGATCCATTTTTGATACATACCACACAGGCTAATCATTCTTAGTACATAGGATTTCGCCAATTATTTGATAGGTCTTCTTTCTTGTTTTTTATTTATTTAAATAAAGTCTCGAAGTGAGATAATATAATTTAACACGTTTTAAGACTCATGCCTGTACATGCAGTGAACTTTTGAACCGCCAGGTGGCGATATTCTCACGGGACAACAACTTCAAGTTGCAGCACAATGAACTTTGGAACAAACACTTTTCCAGAGATTGGAGGGTAGAGGTGTCTGGTAAGAAAAAAACAACTGCGACTGAAGGTGTGACGAGGAGAATAATGTGTTAGGTTTCAGGTAAGGGAGTAAGCAAACCAACGCTCAAAACAATTGTCATCCAACTCCAACAAAGGATTGTTGTTGTTTGGGATGTCGAGTTTCTACAGACTGTTCTTCATCCACCTGACCTGCAACCAGTCTCAAGATCATCTAACAGCAAGTTGAATCTGTGTTCACAACGTCGTGGGAGGGACGGTTTAAACCTGGGAAATATAGTCATTTAGACCTTTTAAATAGTTTATCTCTATTATTGTATCCATCTTATTGTATCACTCCTCGGTACATTTCCTCGGTAAGTGAGATCAATCCACTCTCGACGTTGCCCGCTGACCTGCAAAGGCAGTTAGTGGTTTTCATTTATTATTATTATTACGACTGCATGTTTTGAGTCCAGCCTAAATCACAGCTGTAGCCCCTCCTCCTGCAGCAAGTATAACGCTGACGAGCAGCCAACCCCCAGAGTGCTGCGAGTCAGTCCAACATCAAGACACACCGAGGAGGATCTACAGACAACACAGACACAGACGAGGATCCGATGAGAGGGGGAGACTGAGACAAAGAGGGATCATCATATTTTTCTGGGACTTGGACGGAGTGGATGAAAGGAACTTGTGATACTGCGTCAGTGGGACCAGGAGGGAAGGAAAAGTTCCTATAGAGTGAGTCCCTAGTTCCCATCTGCAGCAGAACACTTTGCATTTAGTTATTATAACATATGGTAGCTGTAATGGAAGCTTTGAGTTGCAGACAGTTATGTTCAAGTCATGCTTTAGAAATTGTCAGTTGATTAAATACTTTGTGTCAGAACAACAACAATGGTAGAACCAGTGGGTTTTGTGGAGGCATGGAGAGCCCAGTTCCCTGAATCGGACCCCCCTTGCATGGAGCTGAACTCACTGGGGGACATTGAACAGGAACTGGACAAATGCAAGTCAGCTATCAGACACTTTGAGAAAGAAGTGAACAAGGAGCGCTTCCGGATGATCTACCTGCAAACTCTTCTGGCCAAGGAGAGGAAGTCTTACGATGGACAGCGATGGGGCTTCAAGAGGCCTCAGGGCCATGCAGGCGACCAGTCCAGCAGCCAGGACAGCCAGAGGTCCCACGCAGACGAGGAGCAGCAGCGAGGGGCTGGCGAGTCAGGACGGTGTAGACAGCATCCGGAGGGAGAGGTGGATGGTGTGTCCTCGGCCAAACAGAGGGGGAGGATGTCACCCCTACGACAAGAGCCAGATATGCCCGATTCCCCGGTGGGCATGGGCTCGGTGGCAGCTCTGAGATCCAACTTTGAGCGCATCAAGCGAGCCAACTCTCACACCGCCGGGGACGGGAGAGGGCTGTCGGTGATGGGCGGTCCGGAGAGACCCTTCTACGTGAACTTGGAGTACCATCACGAGAGAGGGCTGGTCAGAGTCAACGACAGGGAAGTCTCGGACAAGATCAGCACCCTCGGCTGCCAGGCCATGCAGATGGAGCGTAAGAGGTCCCTGCACTCCCTCCCGGGGAACCTGTCAGCCGCCGCGGGGGACATCGGCAAGTCAAGAGGCCGATCCGCTGAGGGGAGCTGCAGCTATAACGGGTCGTTTGATGATGTAGAGGTCAACCCACACTTCAGCGTTTACCGTTCCACTGGGGGGAAGTCTGAGCGGCAGCCAGCGGACTGTCAGCCCTACACCAGTGTGTACGTTGGGGGAATGATGGCTGACGGCGACACCAGAGTTATCCATATTAGAGACCACAGCGTAGAGGAGGATGCACACCTCACCTGGCCCAGGCGCTCCTACTCGCCGGGCAGCTTTGACGATGTAGGAGGTGGCTACACGCCGGACTGCAGCTCCAACGAGAACCTAACGTCCAGCGAGGAGGACTTCTCCTCAGGCCAGTCCAGCCACGTGTCCCCCAGTCCCACCACCTACCAGATGTACAGGGAGAAAAGTCGCTCGCCCTCCCAGCAGTCCTTTGACAGCAGCAGCCCCCCCACTCCCCTGTCTCAGAAACGCCTGAAGCAGCAGGTGGTGGTGTCTGAGGCCTCCATCATCGCAGTACGTAAAACAGGTCCCATCTGGCCCAGCGACGGGGACTCCATATCCAGCAGGACGTCTCATGACAACAGTGTCCAAGGAGATCTGGGTAGGTTTACAAGGAGCACCACATAAGACAGATGCCCCCCCCCTCATCCCATCCCTTTCATTTGCAGGATTCTAGACACCAAAGTGTTCTGATGAGTAGAGAGATGAAAGCTGAAGTACTAAATAGCACATTAAAGGCCCAGTCTAATCACTCTGAAAGATGTCTGGGCGTCCCTTGATCCAGACTAAGCCACTGATGTGTTAAATTCACCTGCAATCTCTTTAATTAATTCCTAATATTTTTGACCCAATATTATAAATCTCCCTAAAATGTCTACGCTGGAGCCAGGATTATTTTGCACTTTAAACGCACTGGCTGGTTTTGAAGTTCTTTTGAAGAGTGCATGACTTGTTTCCTTGACCCTTTGTAAGCACGCCTGCATATCTTTTTGTTGTCCCCTTCTGCTCTTTGCCCGTTGAGTGCTGTAGTGCTCTTATAGAGATGCTCTGATCCAGACAGCGGGTGCCCCCGGGCCTCCACGGTCGCTTGGCCCTGTCCACCCAGAGTGTTTTTGTGTCAGCGCACATCAGCGTTGTTGTCCTCGGTGCAGAGTAATTAACTTAAAGGGGGTTGTGTAGCGTGATAATTTTAGGGAAGCTCTTTGTTATGGGAGGCCGGTAGGAAAAAAAGCCCTGACAACTCACTAAAAAAGAGGATAGAGGGGCTCAAAGTGTGTCACAAGGCTTCCCATCAAAATGTCAGCCATCAGTGTTTCCTGTTGTTATGTATGAACACAATAGGAGAATCACTCATCTAGAACATGTATTGACACGGCAACAATTCAACAATGTTAAGTGGGGTAAAGAGAGTGGTCTTGGCAATTCGGTACCGCCAAGGACATGAGAGTGTAGGGAGGGTTCCTCTGTGAAAATGTTTATCAAAGTGAAGGATGCACAAGGACATTTACTGTTCCTGCGTTATAAAACAGGAGAGTGGATTTGGTTCGGTGTATTTCAGGCCAAATTGTCAACAGGCAGGATTGGCATACAGACTCGTCATAGATTTGGAGCTGAAAATTGTCTGCTTCTACCAAAAAGTGTTCTCCGTCGTGCAGCAGATTAAGCAGATGTTCGGAATAGGCTGTTGTTATATAAGGTGATTGGGCCCAAAGCTCTTAACACAAAGCATGCCATGAACCAGCAGAGAGTCTGTGATATAATGAGCATGAAGAGTAAGCTGGCACGCTGCTCGGCTGGGTGAAACGTGCAAATCATTCGATCTGGGTCCACCTCGTTTCACTATACCATTTGTCGCTCCGATATTGCGAACGTACTGTCATGCGTAGTTTTTGCTCCATTGTTTTCATGGACTAAGTTTCCTGTTCTCTACAACGTGTAGAAAAATAACCAAGAACAGATGCATGGAGAGTGCCTGTGATCAAAGGTTCAGCTAATGATCAAAGGTTCATGGGAAAAAAAGTTTATTCACTTAATTAATATTCATTTCAGTGTAGTTTTGAAGTTTACTGTTAAAATTCCAAATGCTGCTGAGCCTTAAGTGTAGTTTGTGTCCAGAAGGGATGTGTTGCTGAGGTAATGGCTCTGCTGCTTCATGTGAACTGGGCTTTGTGGATTAGCAGAAACCTGGATTTATTTTCTGATGTTATAACGTTACTGTGCACATTGCTGGATCAGGACTTGGCTGAGGAGTGGTTCTGAGGCAGGCCTCGCAATAAACCGCTCTCTGTTGTGGTTAGTGCCTTCTTATAAAACGCTACAACACTCACTAAAATAGATTCAATCAGCCTAGTGACGCTAAGTTTATGTCACTGTGTTGTAAAGATGCTGTAACCAGCTCAACGTTCAGCTACTAGGATAGAGTTCACATGTTTGGTTACGCCTACATGAGGCCTTGCGGCTCCTGTACTTGGTGTGTATGCTTATGTTACACAATATCTCTTTACCTTAAGGAATATGTAAATGGAGTAGACAGCAGACAAACCAGTACCAGTCTTCCAGTGTTTTAGAGTCTTCCTACCTAGGGAGCTGGACAGATACAACTACTAACCTGCATAAACAACCTTGCTTATACTACCACCAACCCACTGCATCCCTCCATGTAATCTCAGTGAAATGGCCTGTCTAAAATTGACACATCTCACGGGTATTTTTTTTCTATGAATAGAGGAACGAGTGTTGTCTCCTGGTTTCTGGTTATCTAGGCCAATTGTCAAGACTGGCTGTGAATAGAGCTGCTGATTAGCTGTAGGCCTTGAAGGGGGGCAAGTCTCTGATGGCTCTATTTTGCCATAAGTAATTATCATCATGACTCTGACATACCCGTGGCCAGTCTTTTGCTATGGCTGAAGGAGAGTGGGCGTGTAAACTGTCTCGTAGTTAATGTATTACAATGAGTGGATGAGGGCATAGGAGAGTAGGTTGGCCTAAGGTGAAATAATAAATCTCCCATTAGTCTAATCATAATCCCCGTGCAAAACTGGAGACCTTTTTTCTCTGTGGGTGCATATTAGTTGAGCCCGTGTCTTCCAGCCACTGGGTGGGTTTCTATAGGTTCTATAGGTAGACCGGTCTGTCTAGCACGGGTTTGACCCACGGCTTTGACACTAATGGAACGTGTCTGTCTGAAATGTGATGAAGTCTGTCTGAATGTCTGGCTTCAGTTCAGGGGTTGGCACAACTTGCTGCCTCAGCAGGAATCAGAAAAGTACTGGTCCACACTACTGGTTAATTGCAGAGTCATGAATATTTGAGGTCCCTGAAGGAAACCCAGACAGGCTTATCATTGTACCTGGGTATCAACATCTGAGGTTTAGTGGTTAAGGAAGCGAAAGAATTCAGCCTCTCCCTTTCCTAGAATAAATGTAGATCTACGAGAGGAAGTGCCGGCAGCCCTCTAGGGCTTTAAGTAGGTGTGTGTGTGTGTGTGTGTGTGAGAGAGGGGGAGAGCG
>CABFOS010055485.1:0-10627 GCA_900660315.1 Diretmoides pauciradiatus | reverse complement strand
TCATATATATAATTATATATACATATATTCAAATGTTGAATAACAAAACACTAGTAACAAACAATGCAAATTAAAAAATAGGATTTGCTTAAGACAATACCAAATTAAAAATGGCCAAAAAAAAAAATCTCTAATACATTTCAAAATGGTCCCGATACAGTTCAATATACATCTTTAAAAAAAAAGGAAAAGAAAATAAGAAGCAAGGCAGAAGACAGGAATGAAATATAAATAACCTTACAGTATGTACAAAGGGGAGTGGGCAGTGACCATTGGAAAACCAAGGGCAAAACTAAGAAGAAAAAAGGAAGTGATAAGGGGAAATCAGTGAGACAGGAGATGGACGGGACACAAAGAGGGACTGGTTGAACCCTCTGAATCCCCTCTCGTCTCCTCTCTGACTTGTGTTAATGCTCAGGGACATTCAAAATGCTCTGCTGGGGCAATGCTTACTTCATGTTTAAAAAGGTCGCCAGGAAGAAAGGGGATTTAAACAGACACACCTGGCTTCCCTTTGTGATAGTAAATAATACAACTGTCATTTGTCGTGGAGCTAATTTATCAGTCGGTGAACATTTAGGGGACCCACAAGGGATTATTAGTCATGGGTCCAGTATTCAAGTGGAATCGAATGGAATGAAATAAAGCCATAACGTTGAGATGGAATGGAATTAGAAACTGAACTCAACAGAACTGCATGGACAAAGGACTGCAGAGGGAATGTTAATGTAAGGATGACTCACCAAGTCTTGGATTGGCCCTCTTGATTCTTAATGTCATGCAGAGTTTTGTCATAGTTGACGTGTGATGGTTGGGAAAAACATGGGTGGGGCAAAATGCATGGGACAGCCTTTTGGGTGACAGTGGTTACATCAACCACGTAGGCAAGGGAAACTTTTTGAAACCTACCTGTGAGGCACTTTTCTTGTTTACAATAGCAAAATAATGGGTCTCAAACGTTGGCACAGTGTCAATATTTCTGAAACTACAGTGATCCCCTTCAGCAAACAAAGACAACAAATCCATGTCATTTAAACAAAACCAAAATGACAGAAATAGCCAAATAACCTTTTCAAAAAAGCATGGCCCTCTCAACATTCCCTTCACACCTTTACACTCTAAGGATTAAAGACCCAATTGGCAATAAAATAAATAATTTATCAACAAAATGGCACCTAAATAATTGTATGGGCACTTGTGATGCTTTGGAATGAAAGTTCATCTGAAATTACAATGACAATGCAGCAACAGTCAAAGATTTCAGTGACCAGTCAAGGGAAATTTCTGCTACTTTCTGTCCCCACAGTTTCAAAGTAAAGGGGTCCAACCAAAAGGCCTAACCTGAGGCCGTAAGAAGAGACATGAAAGAGCTTCTAAAGAATTTAGACCATATAGACCATATACAGTATCTGCCTCTCATTTGTTTTAGAACTTCAAGGGCTTTTCTTTCGGTGCAAATAGTGCATGAGTGTTCAAATGATCAACAATAAGCCAACCATCCTTTCTGAAAATTCAGTATTTACTTTTGATGACTCTGTCCACTATGAATAAATTAAGAATGATTGTGCTCCTTCCGTTTACGAAAGTAATGCTAAATATGGGACCATGAGTTAGTGTGATGTAGGTATTTTCTAAAAGAACAGGGTTGTTTTAACTCGAAACATGGTTTCACAGACCACCACATGTGTAAGTTAAAGATGAAGCAAATCGGTTTCTAACACTTTTTTCTCATCTAAAACTGTTTCACAGAAACTGTGTGTGTCTGTGTAAGGGGGGATGGTTGATATTGTAATACTCCTCATGTGAGAGTTAAAACCATTTGAACTCAAGTCAACTGTGGAAATGAACTCAAGTTGAATTTGTAAATTGAGACAATTCTGGCTTCAGTCATTTCCTGAGTTGACCGAGTTGAAATAGGACCGACCTTAATCTAAAACATGTGGTATTTCAAGCCTGAATGTCCTCATAGGACAGCCATTAAAAAATAATCACAGCAAACATTGCATGGCACACATCCACAATTAAAGTAACAATACATCCATTTCTGAGGAATATCTAAGCAACAGCATTGTAAAAAGAAAAAAAGAAAAAAAAAGAAGCATTCTTCGGTATCAGTAATCGTGGAGGGGGGGTTGGAATATTAAAATTCTAAGAAATCAAATCAAATAAAAAGGTGACACAATGCAGCGTTGTGAGGCCAGTATAAAAATGGGGAATAATGCATGCTGACTCTAAAGCAACCCATCCAGAAAAGAGATGCATGTGAAAAAAGTTCTCACTCCAATCTACAAAGAATACTGACATGTACTTGATGTCCGTAAACAAAAAGAAATTCATTACACTAGGTACAGAGAATTGGTTTAATTCTGTGATGCAATATACATTAGAATTAAGTGTGATTGTTTTGTATGGTTTAGAGGCTCAACATAGAAGGCCAATTCTCTTATGAGTTATATTTCTTTTCTGTATGGAGAAAAAACAATCTGCATAAATGCCATACTTTCCCCTTTATCTTGTCAGAGTCCTATACGTATAGGTGCAAGTTGCAGTTTCACTGGATAGCTAAACACGTTGGTGAATGTCTCAGTTTGGCTCCCAGAGTGGAATAACTGAGTGAAGCTTTGGCACTCAGCGGAGATAAAACAGTGATGTGAAAACACACCGTGTACCCTCTACAAGTTTACGCATCAGTTGTGTGTGCCCTGAGAACAAATGGCTCCAGGTATGTAGAATGTGTGTGTTTGTTTGTGTGCTTCATCCTGGGACCAGAGGCTACGTCACAGTGATCCAGATTCCCCAATCAATGTTGACCTTTGAACCCTTGACCCTTGAGACTCAATGTGAGAAACTCTGAAGGGCTTGGGTGATGCATTCGCCAAGTGAAAGCGATCGCTCCTGTGTAAAGAAGAGACTGCATTTGTGTGTGTGTGTCTAAGACTGAAAAGCAATCAAAGTTGGCTCTGTAAATACGTGACACCTGGGTTCGCTACCAGCCAGAAGTTACTACAGCGTAGATCCGGCGAGGCTAAACTTTAAAGTCTCTGTCCCTAAGCAATAAAAAATAAAACACAAAATAGCCCCAAACACCATTCCCTTGACTTGGATTTTAGCCTCTAAAGCATTAGATTTATATTCATATATATTTATATATGTACCAATAAAATACATTACAAATGGCACCCTAAAATGCAGCCAAACTCAAAAACTGTGTCTGAAACCAAGATAAAAAAAAGTTGCAATACGGTAAGTATATATACATTTGGGGGGAGAGATGGGAAGCAAATAGGGGCAAAGGGCTGTATTAACAAGACCAATATTACAAAATATTCAAGAAGGCATCTCAGTTATTTTCTTTGTCCGACTGCACTGCACTTTTCTGTGTGCCGTGACCTCCATTCCCTTTTCCTCCGGGCAGTTCATCCACACCAAGTTGTGATGGATTTTTAGATCCAACGGATGGGAATATGCAACTGTGTGCACGTTAATGTATGTGTGTGCGCGTGTGTTTTTATGATGTTTTGTGGACATCCATTCATGGCAGGTCCCTACTTGAAGTTGGCGTAGTCGGAAAAGGCATCGATATACTCCTGGACCACTTTGTAGCAGAACTCATACTGCTCCTGAGGAGGGAGGGGACACGAGAAACAGCTACATCAGTTGAAAAACACACAACACTACGATTACACATGAATCTGCTTCAATCTGTAACTGCACAATAGCGTCCTCTGTTGAAACACTGCTGGCCCGTCACTGGCTTTGTCTGCCCAGTGATTTATTGGTTTGAAGACACTTGTATAGTCCTCACCAGTGTCTGCACCATATGGGGTCTCTGCAATCTGAGGCTCTTGACTGTCTGGAAGACGTCCAGGATGCCTTCTGCCTTCACCCTCTCCAGGACTGTACTCAATGCACAGAAAGTCCCTGTCCGGCCTGCACCCGCACTGTGTGGGCACACAAACACAGGGGTGAGAAAACATGATGCAAGCACATACACACAACAGGCATACAAAATGTGTGTTGCACACGTTTGAAAAGAGGAATAGCAACAGATCTGTGAGCAGTTAAAAGGACTTAAAAGGACTATTGGGACTATTGTACCATTGGGAAATTGTACCACCAAAATCCTCTTGTGTCTGGTAGATTTCTCTGTCCTGGCACATGCTAACATGTTAGCATACAGTGTGTTAAGTGCCCGTAGGCAACTAGCATTATCTAACGTAAGATTACAGACTTCTGGTAATCCAGAGTTGGGGGTTTTCTGCCAATCCTCTCATCACATAAAGGGAAGTTGACCAACGCAGAAAAAAAGTCAGGTGTAGTTCTTTAAATAGCTGCAATATGCTCCCATACACGGACTAGCACGCTGATTTGCAACACAAATACAACAATCAAGCTAAAGTTTGGGTGAAGTTTAAAAAATCCATGTCAAGTGTTTTTGTTTAGAGAAAGATACATTTCCACTACCCAACATGATAAAAGTCAAACAAGTACACTGTACATGTGGGGTTAACACAGCAGTATACAGATTGCACATGGTTGCGTGTTTGTGGCTTACCTGCAGTGCACAGTGATGGGGTGATTGCCAGACTGCTGTTGTTGCTTCTGCACTGCAGCGATTATGTTGATCATACCTTTCCCGTCGGTGGGGATGCCTACCTCTGGCCAGCCATGGAAGTGGAACTGACGCACCGCTCGAGCCTTGTTCTCCTGGACAGATGGAGCGGGGCAGAGAGAAGAGATAGACATGTTATCGTTTGCTCAGACATTGTGCTCAGACATTACAGTTCATGAGAGTACTGACGTCGCACGGGACTATGAATTATCAATAAATGCAATATAATGCTGTGTTACCGTATGATGTCTTACTGTATATTTAAATCAGAAGCTGCTACTGTCTCACAACTACCTCGATTACAGAATAAGACTATATATATATATACGCTCATGCTTCCTTACCCTGTTGTTGGTGACCAGGAGGTCTCGCACAGTGTAGCTCTCACTCTCCTCTTCTCTTTTAAGCTCGATGGAGATGTCTCCGTAGACCACTACTCCGTCACTGGGCCAGTACTGAGCACACTTTTCCTGCAGCACCCGGAAAAAAGACACAGTAAATAGAAAAGAGATGTTAAGATAGCAGCCAGAACAAAAATAACACTCGCTGGGTCGTAGTTTCAAAGTCTTAAACACCAAACGGTGCTTTTTACAGTGTGTGCCCCAAGAGGAGTTTGAATCTTTTTCTGATTCTCCAAACACTAGTGATGACTGTTACCGAGAGAAAACGTCCCAGCCCAGGAAATGATTTGTTAACTACAAGAACAAAGAAGGAACCCGACACTGAGGCCATCATCTCCACTTGCATTATTGTTTTCTCAGCTTTTACATTTTGACAATTAAAAATGATATATTGGCATGGCTGTGCAGTGGTAACTATGACATGCTTTCTCTCTCTTTCTACCCTTCATCTTCTCTGAATGGGGATGCACCAATAACACTTTTTCACAGCCAGTACTGATTTTAGAAAATGTTCAGTAATGATCAATATCGATGACAAATCCCAACCATTTCTTCAACTAAATGGTGTATACTTTGGACAATTGGATCACTGGACAAAAATTATACACATACTCAATACATTTTGCTCTATTAGAGAGATCTAACATCCATCTATGTAGGGGAAAAGGTAGAAGATCAAGTCCCTTTGCCTTTACCTCCGGCATGTTACACGTGACTCTTAGTGTCACATTGTAGTATTGAGTAAATTCTCCAATATCAATATTCTATTTTAGCCAGTTATCCATCGGATACCCAATACAAGTGTTGTGGTATTGACTATGGGGCAGCTCCTAGACTCCTTGCTGCTCTACCCTTCTAACCCCCACCCCTCCTCCCACTCTACACACCTGCCCCCTCTCCTCCAGCTCAGTGAGCATCACTATGGAGCAGCTTCTCCACTCCCAGATCATCCTCCAGAAGTCTTCTATGGTGTGCTGCAGGGGGCCCTGGCTGGCCATGTACGAGTCCTTCTGACGGTAGCCCTGGGGGGCGGGGTGGAAAGAAGAGTATTTTAGTATCTAATGGCTTGGCTGTGTGATTGAAATGCAATGACATGCCCTTGTATATATAAAGATGTTTTTCACTCACATCAATGAAGGAGGCGTTAACATAATCAGTGTTCTCTTCTCCTCGTTTCACAGGAACGATCACTCTGTTGAACTCGTCTACAAGAAACATATTTGTTTAATACATGCGCACACATAAACACACACACAATTATGCTGTATATACTATATTGTGGACACACATGTACATCTGGGAAAATCCAAGCAGACTAATGAAACTCATGAGGAATTACTCCAGTAGCATGAAGGGTAATGACGACACACGCACGCACACACACAGAGTATGTTTGTATCACTCACATGGGATTATCTGTAGGACTCTATTCTTCTTCATGTTAGCAGGCAGGTTGCCTGTTCTCATCTTGTCATTCTGGATCTTAATAGATGTCAATTTCTAGTAAGAAAAAAAAGAGAAAAGTTACAGAAGTACAACTTGCTAAAGAGTATTGTTTTTGGTCAACTAAAGATCTCTGAGCTTACAAAATATTTCATTCAAAAGGTATAACTGCTCTCCAAAATAGATACACAGATTTTTGGAATGAAACTCTTCAGATATAGAGCTAAGCTGAATAAAGGGTAATCCTGGATGATCGGTACTCTGGAAGAATAGTAAAAGGTGAAACTGTTGATACTGTCTGCCAAGGCCTGGTAAACTAAAACAACTTACCTACTAAGAATCATTTTTAATATACTTAATTATATATACTCTCACTTATGTAATAGATTTTTATCATGAAGTGCATCAGACTCACTATAGCCGAGGTAATTCAAATGTTATCACCAGCCAGTGTAGCAACTCTTCTTGGTTTATCCAAAGAGAAATTTTAATTTCAGACCCTGCAAGCCATATATCACTATCCACATGCTCCTGTACACACACACACCTTGAATTCGGCCTCCAGGCCCCCACAGCCGGCTCCAGGTGAGGGGGCGTAGAGTTTGGCCAGGTGGGACTCTAGAGAGGTCACCTCCAGCTCCGTGTCTCCGTACAGGTAGTGCTCTAACAACGCCTGGAAGATGAACACATACTGCATCTGTGGGAGGGAGAGAAGGAGGAGAGCAAGAGAAATCGAGAGACAATGAGCTCTTTAGATTGAATACATCACATTACGACAGAGACTGAAATCACACAGAAAAGGGAAAAGACTATTATTGACTCAGGCTTCATGTACTGGAGTTGCTATGTAGCGCAATGCTTAAAGCCATGGCTGAATCACTGTGTTAACGTTGTGTTCTGGATAAAGTGTGCCGGGGTTGGACGTACGTCAGTCTGGACCATTTGACAACGCTGGGCTCTGATCCTGGTGACAAAGCCAAACACGTCCACCTTCCTCTCAGAGTTCATCATGTCCAACATGGCATCGATCACAATAAAGGTCCCCGTCCGCCCTACGCCCGCACTGGCACAGGGAAAGAGAGAAATGTGACTACATGTGAATAATTCTACACGTACACGCACAGACACAAAGATAGAATAGAGAATAGATTGAGTAGGTAAACACCTAAGCACTAACCTGCAGTGGACCACGATGGGTCCAGCGTATTGGGGGTTGCAGTTCTTGACCTTCTTGAGGAACTTGAGCATGCCGATCGGGGTGAAAGGCACCCCAAAGTCTGGCCAGCTGGTGAAGTGGAACTGGGTGACTAGCCTCTGAGGCTTCTTCCCGGACACATCTCCCACCTAGGCAGATGCAATCAAAACACATCAGAAAACCAAGCCACTGGTCAAAGAGAGATATGTGGGTATCAGTTTATGTCACTAAACTTGACTTAACTTCATGTTTGAATACCAGAATGCCCACCATAGATTTTAGCAGCTGGTATCCAGAATGTGTAACCCACTTTTACGCTTACATTTCTATGAGCTGAACACATTCTACCAGTGTTTTTTTCTGTATTCTTTACACAGGTGGGCCACCACAGCAAAAACCCTACTACCACTGCTGAAGAAAATGGGAAAGTAATTCAGCCTAATTTCCCCTTTCTAAAACACAGAAGTGTCACCCTAACGTTTGGATATGATAATTCTAAAATATCCCAAAGAAAATGTATTTTTAGCACTGCATGACTGGGACCAAAGCAGGGACAGATGTGGAAACAAAACTTAAATTACCCATGCACACTGTTAGAATAAACACTGCTTCAAATAACCAATAATTCCTTTATCTTTTGTATGGTCTACATTTTCTCGTCTAGATTTAGGATATTGAAACACACCAACAGGATGGTTATGGTACCTGCTGGATGCAGAACTTGCGGATGGTGTAGTCCACCAGAACCATCATGTCTTCTACAGACACACGGATGTTCCCGTATGTCCAGCAGCCCTGGTCCGGCCAGTACTGGGCACACTTACACTGAAACACAGACAGGCTTATTACTGAGCCCTCTGACGAAGGGGTATACACAAGGGAATGATGGTCTAATTTTATTTCAGTTTTGGAACTACAGGAAGACAACAAATTAAGTTAGTCAAAATGTAACTAATGGGAAGGCAAAGTCATGATCTGTAGAACAGTCATGGTCTGTTCAGAAATACCAACCCTGCTTGACCTGGCCTACACAGCAGGATCCGCACATGGGTTTAAAAAGTAGACGACTCCACTAACTATACAAGAGGAAAAGTTAACTTGGGTAATAATAAATAAAGAAATGTTAATCATAAAACCAACTAGTAGAAAGGTTGTGACATTTAATTTCCTGCTGCACCACAATCTGTGTCACAAACTTTTCCCTATCTCACAATATGTTATACATAAAATCTTTACAGAATGTGTAAGTATGTCCTCTGATACTGTCAAATGAGCCATTTAAAGATTGTATTTAGGATCACGCAACACAGTATTTAAAGCACAAACACCGCCGCCCTCCTCTGGCTCTCCTACCTCTTTTCTCTCCTTCAGATTGGTCACCATAACAATGGTGGCTGTATTCTGCTCCCAGATCATCCTCCAGAAGTCATTTACTGTTTCCTCCTTCGGCCCTGGCAGAAAAAGAGAGACACAGAAAGTGAGAGAACCAGTAATGATCTAATAATCAGTAGCAGATAGTTTTGTTTGTTTCCAATTCTGATACAAATAGGTGTTGTTTTTTACCTTGAGCTGCAATAAATTTATTCTTCTCTTGGTAACCCTATGATAAAAAGAGAACAAGGAGCAGGATCAAGAATTAAGAGTTGTATTCTCCATTTGGGCTAAAACTATGAAAAATTAGGGTGGTTAAAGTTGGATTCAAATTGGCATTGGCAATTTTCTTAATCGAAAACGTACTTTATTCATACTAACATTTATAAAGGAGGCGTTAATAAAATCGGAGTCCGGGACTCCCTCCAGAGATGAGAGATGCACCCTGGAGTGATCATCTGAAAGAAAGAGCGTGAGAAATGGAGGCAGAATGCAAACAAAGAGGAGGACTTTTAATTACACAATATAGATCCAGATTTTTCAATGCGAGTTATTCACTAACTAAAATAAGACAGAAAGCCTCTGAGTTTTGTGGACTACTTTTTGAGTATTACAATGAGGTCTACTGATAAATGGTTGTAAACGCTGGCTTCTAAGCGTGTATAGGCTTGTAAGCATTGCAGCGTTTTCATTATGCAAAGTGTGTTTTGTTAAACAGTGTATGGCTTCAGCAGTCGCTCACATGGCAGGATGTTGACATATCTGTTCTTCTCCTTATTCTCTTCCTTTGAAGCCGCGTCACACGATGCCTGGATGGGGCAGACCGGCAGCGCCTGGATGCAGACAAATGGATTTAGATAACAGTAGGGAAGAGTGGAGAGATCAGTCTCAAATATCTCTATTGGATCCTACACATCATATCCTGTTGCCTCCATCTTTTCCTCCTGTGTGTAATGTCTCTAATGCAAGCCACCCTGAAGGGCATTTTTGTTTGAATGGGCTGCAGGAATAGGCTGATTAACTGACAGGAATAGGACAAGCCTGATTCTAAGCAAACTAAAGAGTCTGGAAAGCTGCTTTGATGTAACCGACTGAGGTTGATGTTGTTCTGAATGGTGTGTTGAGGTCAGGATAAGGTCTCATTTTGAATCAGGTGATTTCAGGCTATATTTGTTGGTTACATTACGCCACACCCCTTGATGAACAGAGTGGACGGACGGCAACTAAGACGATACCGACGATTTTAGCGATACCACTCTAGCTTGGACTGAAGACGCAAACTTTGCTGTAAGTGCGGTGTAACTAATTGGGCTACAGCGATCCAGGTCGAAGGTGAATATCAGAGTGTGGTATCAGAGAGGGCGTGTGTATGTGAGCGCCATACATTAAACTCCTCTCTGAAGAGCTTGTTGTCATCAGCCATGCGACGGTTCATCTCTTCCTCGAGCTTGTCGACAGGAAGGGGCGGGTACTTCCTGTTTGTGCTGGGTGAACGGGCCAGTAGCGGCACACTCTGGAGTTCTGAACCAGCAAGCAGGAAGGGAGGGAAAAGGAGAGGAAAGAGAGGAGGGAAGGAACGGGAGGGGAGAGATAGGTGGAGATCCA
>CABFOS010055484.1:0-11458 GCA_900660315.1 Diretmoides pauciradiatus | reverse complement strand
TTTATTAGGACATGATTCATCTGTCCAACCGGACTACACATCTGCTCTGGAGATTACAGGATGAGTTGGGCTCTGATCCACGCGTGTCTCGTCTGTCTATGGGCAGCGGTTGTAATCAATAAGAGCTGCTCCACCAAAGATGGGCGTACTACGCCATTAGTAGTTGTAGTTGCATGTTGTGGGGGAAAGCTGCTGTCTTGTTATATTTGTTGAGATCACTGCCAATAAAGATCTTTACTATATTTTGCATTCCTACATACAATTTCATTTTATTTCCCCTATTTTTTTCACCATGTGGGCGTGTGTGTGGTAAATGAGTCCCACAGTTCTGACGGACTGTTGCGCTACAAAAACAGTTTTGATTTGATTGCGTGTGGAGTCGTTATGTTGCAATAATACCCTCAGTCTTGTCGGGCTACTACCGCCACGGACGTGGACGTGGGCGGTGGAGCAGTTAAAAAAAGCTACTGACTGCCCGGTGGAGCAGAAGGGAGACGGGACTAGTTGACAGCGCTTAGGTGCTTAGGAGCTTAGGTGGCGCCAGTTTTTGCCGGTGTTTTAGCGAATAACTTGCTTTTAGAAGTCCCCAGACGATTGGTAGGGGGTGAAATCTCCGATTGTCTGGGATCGCGAGACTAGTCAGACACTTATAACAACAATTGGAGCCTTTTAGAGGACATACGCACTTGCCCTTCAGCGTTAACGTTGCAGATGATTAGCGGCTAAGCGCTAGCAGCAGTGCTCGCTGAATACTGGACCAATTTCAAAAATGTTTGTTCCCACCAGTCACGTAGACACACAACCATGGGAAAATAGGGTCCAGGTTGAAAAATACTGAACTTATGCTTTAATGGTATGCGCTCTACCAAGTGAGCCACCGGAGCTCCCCCATGAAATGGATGTATTTAATCAAAGTATATTTTATATCCATGTTTTCATATCTTGAATGATGACAGAAATCTGTTGTTTTTGGCATCCTAATAAATATCTCATAAAGTTGGCTTAGTTTTGGTCATAGGCACAGAATGGTACCATTTCAGAATGAATGGCCCCAGATCTGTGTACCTGTCTAAATAGCACACAGCGATAAGTGAATGTCTTGTACGTGATATGTCAATGATAACGTATTTATATAAAATAACAGAACACAGATAAAATTATCCTGACGCAGTGAAGCACTTCTTTAAAAAAATATATTATTCTACTCTCCATTTACTGGGTCCTTTAAAATTTCCTACCATACATATGAAATCAATAAAGTATATTCTTAGTCAAAGTCAGCCCAGCTATAATTTCTATGACTTCACACAAAGGTTTAGCCTGAACTTTGCATTTCAAAGAGCTGTCACTGTTCTCTCTCTCTCTCTCATCTCTGAGATTGTTGTTGAGTGGGTTCGGTTGTGCGGTCGTGACCTCGGTTTGGAGGTCCTGCGCGGCAGCAGTAGCCCCTGCGCTGGCCTTGGTTTTTCACATAACTTTCCATTTATATGGCCGGAGGGACGGAAGGGACTGAGGCTTTGTAGAACAGATGTTCCTGTTCAGCTGTAAACCCAATTACCAAGCCCAGCACACAGCTACGGCCAGAACCACATGGACCCTGATTGAATGGCGGAGGGGGCAACAAAAGCAGATCAGGCCCAATAAAGCAGCCACATCATGAAATCTGGTCAGCCTTTGAGGCCTGAAGATGAAAGGGACAGCGACATCGCTATGGAGACTAAAATGAGAGACGTGGTCAGAACTAGAGGCTTCAGTTTGGGTAACCCGTTTATGGCTGCGTAATTGTGTGTGTGTGTGTGTGTGTGCGTGTGCGTGTGCGTTTTGATGAAGATTGGAGGATGTATTTTCATATTCATGATTTAAGTGTATGCGGCAGGAAGCCCGGCCAAGTGGGTGTAACAAGTGTAACTCTAGAAGAGAGTTGAACCTACGACCTTTTGCAATTTACTGGAAATCCTCCGCTATGACACTGACAATACCCTGTTAGCAAACCAGCAGCCCACTGATAAGCAGGCGGCAATCACTGCGGTAATCATCTGCCACAGAGATGCTCCATCTTTCATTTGAATTGATCTTTATTTACTCGAAAACTATAATTACTTTTCTTCTTCTTAGTACTCTACTCTTCACCTCTGTTCTTTACTGCTTGCAATGACCCAGTTTCCCCTTGAGGAGCAATATGTGTACCTTATGTTAGCGTGTAAAAAAACCCATGCTAGATTTCCTTCTCAGGCACACTTCAACTTTATTCCATTCAACTGTGGTTTGATTTGTAAATACATTACATGAAACTGGTTGCACCTGTAACATCAAAAGAAATCATGCTTCAAATGGTTGAAATGAATTAGCAAACGTTTGACATTTTGAATAATGCACTTCAAGCACCAATGTTTTCTATATAAAGTCAGATTAATTGCTTACACAAATCATTTGATAACTTTGACATAATGAAAAACCACCTGCCTTTAGGGAATCTCTTCAAGGTTAGAATGGAACATCTATCCAAAGAAACAGAAAGGTAATTTTATGGCGCCAACCACAATCAATGGGGTTGCTGGATAAGAGCAGATTCATCGTGCTCGTTAATGAGCTTCTATTTTCCTATGGGTATAAAGTATTCAAGATGAAGTGGTTTCCTTTGGTGGTCCTGAGTTATCTCTACAGTAGAGAGCAAGAGAAGGGATGAAGCAGCATTGCACACATTCCCAATCACTGATAATGGGGGCTGCTGGGGTGACATCAATTACACAGGCATAGCAAGCATTTCACTGGGATTACCTCACAATGAACTCCAGTCTCTCTCTGAGTCTGGCCTTTGACAGCTCAGAGAGAAAGAAAAGGAGAGCGAGTCCGAGAGAGACATAGACAGAGGGTGAGAGACGTGTTCGCAGCCTTGTCAGGAGAAAAATGTGATACTGGAATAAACATGAAGGCTGAACAAGAATGATTGCATCAGTATGTAACAATATTCACACAATAGCTCAGTACGCCAGGGCCTACCTATCAAGCAAAAATGGTAAGTCTGCTTATGAAACATTCATACTAGGATCCACTTCAGGGTTCAGTGCAGTCGCCTGACAGGTTGGAATACTCGGGTTTGATTTCATCAGGGCCAATGAATAGAGCCAAAAGCCCCAAGGGGCCCATTGGGGGCGTGGTTAATTGAACAACAGGGCATAGCGTTTTAAACACTGGAACTGGCCTGGGCTGTCTTGCTGAATGCTGATTGGAGGATGGTGAGGTAACGCGACACACAGATTCTGCTAGTTAGTGGGCTGCACTCCTGTTCCTGCTGAACTGAGCCAGTTTTCAGGTAAAACACTGATACCAGTTCAGTAGGCACGGGAGGGCAAAGCCCGCCCTGAACATCACTTCCTCTGGGTGCAGCCTGCAAACTAACACAGTAGGCATTTCTTTACAACCTATGTACAGAGCATTTACACACAACACGAGCAAGACAGTGTCAGTGTGACATGTACAGTATAAATGCAGTGACAAAAGAATAACAGCAAAGAAGCAAATCATCTCTGAGTGTGAGAGTAAGGTACACCCAGATGTCCTTTCCACCATATAAGTCCATGCTGTTGCCTGGTGCCAAAGTACGGGCACGCTGGTGCTGAGCAGACTCAGTTGGAAAAGAACTGGGCAAGCCCTGACGGGTCTGACATTTAGCACCACATTCCTAAAATCCCAATAGACCCTTTGGCACATTCAAGTCCACATCAGACCTGGTTCAAATTTTATCTTACTGAAAATCCTGTCAAATATTTCGGTATGCATGATGGGGTCTTGCCAGGTGTACAGGTAAGATGTGACCCAAGACCCAAAGTAAAACCCAGCTCAGTTGTTGTTACAGGCAAAGACCAACAAGAAAAACACTATGTTGAAAATTTTCAGGTACTGTGTCCGACCCACGTCGCAGTTTGGTCCGCAGAACATGTCCAAACCCACACAGCTTCTGCATGAAACCATAATTCTTAGTCATTAACTCTCCCACGTTTGTCCTGATTCTCTTCCAGTCTTCCTCTTTTCCCACCTCCCAATCTCTCTCTCCCCCTCTCCCTCGCTCTCAACCTAATCTCTCGTCACTCCTCTCCTTCCCTCCTCCCTCCTCCTTTCTTCATATCCAAGATCATCAAGTTCTTTCCATTCACCGGAACAAATCCCCTCCGTCGAATCAACTATTTCACCTCAGGCACTGAACTTAGCCACTGTGAACAACACATAGCAGGGATCAATGCTCACCAATTAGCTAAGCTCTGTGCCTTTAGCAATTGGCTGGCTGGCTTTGGAGGGAACAGACTCACGCAGACCTTTATGTGACTACTCAGTGGTAACGTTGGTGGTTTGAAAACTTGCAAGGCTCAGGATGCCAAAGTTTGCTTTGCCTTTGACGGGGTTCATATTGTATTTCAATGTGCTGCCAATGATCCTTGCCTACATTTCAAACAACAAACTAGTCTCCTTGGTTATAGCTCTCTAGGTCACTGGACATTCCAAGTAACGAAACGTGATCCTTCTCCAAATACTTGATACATTATTTAAAACTGGAACATTATCAAATCCATTTACATTCACTTCCTGGCTGATTTGAAAGGGGAGAATAGTTTGGACAGTTTGAATTATAGGCAGCTGCACATGTAACTGCAGCTTTTTTAAACATTGCATAAAACACTTTCAAGGGAGACACATGTTTTTGTGGTTTTCCTTGTGAGAAACTAATTCCACAAGGTAATCTCTTGAAGTCTTGTGTGAAAGCTGAACACAACAACCATCTGAACTTAAGAATCTTCTTGCTCAATTTCTCCAATATTTATTCCTCGGACTCCATAGCAACATCCAGCGTCTTGTATCAATTGGCACACGGCAGCAGCCAAGAAGACAACACAAAAGCATCCCACAATGGGAACATACCAATGCGGCTGGGTCACCTGGTGAGCTGTGAAGGAGTGGAAATCCCTGGCAATGTGATTTTTGTTTTTCTTTGTGCATCAAATCACGGTGCCAGGAACCCTCCCCACCACAGCTAGGATCTGGATCTGCTCTGCCCTCTGCCCGCTAAACCCACCTTCTTCATCCTCCTCCTGGACTCCAGATGCCTCTTCTGCAGCTGCGGAGCACCTGTGACCTGAGAGAAAGGAGGGGGGAGGGGGAGTGCATTACTCCTCACATATTGTAACAGAATAACAGTATCATATGCTCATTTGATAGATGTATGTCTCTGAGGAAATCAAAGCCTTACACTGAGCTGAATGCTCAAATGCTTGAATTGATTTGATCAACTACGATGCACTTCAAACCACTCAAGCAACCCCGGAATGTAAGACAATACAACCAACCTCTGTACCAAAAGTTATTAAGTTTGTGTGGACATGAGGAATGTCCGCAGACTTTTCTGTTGCCTGGATTTTATGTCAGCAGGATGCAGTGTGTGTGTGTGTGTGTGTGTGTGTGTGTGTGTATAGTATATAATGCCAGCTGAGAACCGGATATCAGGCATGCAGCAAAATCGAATATGATAAATGAATGTGGTTCTGTTCTGTCTCTGTCTCCCATTAAACAAGTGGAATGTTTGATTTCTGTTTCCATTGTACATCGCTGTGAAACCCTTGAAGTTGCTGGGCGGGTCCGCGAGGGGAGACATACAAAAACAAACTCCAACTCCTTTTACTACTTCCTTCTTGCTAAATTAGAATGTCACTGCATATTATTATCTTTTGTTGTTGTTGTTTATGCTGTTTTGCAAGGAAAATTCCAGGGCCACCCTGGTGGGAAGGGGATAATGACAGGATTGTTGAGTGGTGAGGAGGAGGTTTGGGCCGAGTCTCAACAGTCTCTCATTGATCGCCTTGCACACATTCTGAATGTTTCTTCTGCCCTAATCTGTCGAAACCAACGAAGGAGCAAATCTGAAGTTCCTTCCATCAGATCTTGTGCTCCAGTTAAAACATTGAGGATAAAGTGTCCAAAGAGTAAAGGACAGACTAGAGATTCATTCATAATCAAGGCTGCAGCAGTTAAATCAGTCTAAGTAAAGGAATGCATTATTATTCAGTGTATCATCCTCCATTTAGCCTTAGCTTTGCATGGTGTTTATGTGCTGAGCCACAGCACATGGTGTACAACCTGCACAATCCAGACAGAGAAATATGTCTGTCCTGTCAACCAGTGTTAACCCTCTGCCAGCCCCTCCCTGCCCTGGAATCATGAATAAATATGTTTGTCTAGGTTTGAGATTGTGGAACTCAAAGTTGTGCTTGACTGAATGGCTGTAGGGGAGTGGAATGAAGGATTGCATGTGTGTGTGTCACTATGTGTGTGTGTAAGAAAAAGAAACAAAGAAAGTGTCAGAATGATTTGCTGTGAGAGTCATCGTGAAAAATGTGAGAATGATTGGTTGAATTCAGATTGAATCAAAGGGAGTGGTCCTGTCTGTTTGCTTCGTAGGTGTGTAGGCATGATATAGGAACTGATTCATTTGTGCTATAATTTTCCACTCATCGTCAGCAGTTTCAACTGAATGGTGTGATCATTTGACGTATCCTTAGCATGTGGGCTGAAAGGCAGGAAAGAGTTAGGATGTGGTATTCTGGCAAAAATAAACATTAGCCCACATCCAAGCAATGATGGGAAAACAAAATCTACAAAAACAAGATTGGTATAACAGCAGAAATGTGCTGTGTATTAATACTTCACGTTGTAGAGTAAAATCACATATACAGTGGTGAATACGACAGTACTAACACCAGGTATTACCTATTGTGCGACACTGAACCATAAATCAGTATACAAATACATTGGTGTATAAGTAAGTGTTCAGTGATTATATATCTATATATCCATAGAAACGAAACACAACGCTCAGTCTTATTTGTTTGTGGCTTGTGAAAGCATGAAGTCAGATCACTAGTTTGTGTGAAGCCAAATGAACATAATTCACAACCTGATGGAACTCATTATTGCGCGTGAGGCTGGAGGTGTGAACCCGTCACCACATTTAGAAAACGCAAGCTTTGCACTCTCAACCGAGCAGCATGACCTCATTCACAGCCTGGAGGAATTGCTTGTTGGGCAGAAGGCCGAAGGTGAGAACAAGGAAAGTCAGGGGGAAATAACATTGAGCTCCAAGGGCAGGCAGTATCTACGAAAGGACAGAAGGCTGCAACCAATACAATGTCACAAACTTTAGTTAAATGTTTACGTAATATAAAAGGGCACAAACCCACAAATGCGTAAAGTTCCCTACAGTACATTGCAGAGTTTGCCTCTTCCTTCCTTATCTTCAAATGTGACGCAGTACGAGGTACTATTCTTCACAGGCAGTGGTGTGCAGGAGTTGTTGTTGTCATATATGTGGTAGTGATATTGACTGCAGGTGCAATTTTCACATCTGAACTCAGTTGTGCTGTGCTGACGTCATTCTGCATCTCACGCACCAGTGCCACAGTGATTTATCAGCTTGCTTTTACCAAACACTAGAAAAGTTGTCAAGAGACAGAGAACAACAATAGATGTATGTGTGAGAGAGAAGGCAATATCCAGTCTAATTGGAGACCTAGTCTACAGTTTCCTGCGTATGAAAGCCTTGGTTTATGGATGGCACATCATCCTGCTGATCCAGTCTGTTTGGTGTGCAAAGCGGATGACTTCCAGACATAAAAGCTCTTCTGAAATGTAAAGCATTCTTATTTTTGCCTGAGACAATTAGCAGAGGAGAGGGTTTCGAAGCCGAGTCTAACTGCGCTGCAAAGTCCCAGGCAGTTGCAGGCAGCTGATATTATCTCAACTTCCTGTGATGTTACACTTTGACCAAGACAACACTGTACTGTAGGTCTCTTGTGCTATTGTACTCTGGAACCCCAGATATATTATATAGCCCCTTGTATCTGGGACACAGTGTTAGAATAGCTGAGATCAGAGATAATACAGAAACCCATGTGCCAACCAAATGACAGGTTACACCTCCGTACACGCAGGTAACCCAGAACCCCACGGGCATCAAAAAGTCATTAGCAGTGTTGGTTAAATCTGGGCTTCATTATTCAGCCCATTAGGTCCCTCAGTCAAACCAGCCCTCACGTCTGACTGGTGAAGGGACTTTTTTTCCACATTTCCCATTAACTATAATCCACTTTGCATAGTTAATACAATTTGGTTGGATGTAATTGTATGCAAAATCAATCATTACTAATCTTTTAAGAAATGACCATTTGACTCTAATCAGATTTAGTTGATTTGAGAATTTGATATTAGAAATACTTAGTGCTAAATGATTTTGAATGTTCAGTTACCTTACACAGAGGCACTGACTCACCTCTTGTAGAAACAATGGAGAAATAGAAAATGATCTGGCCCTCTGCTCTGACAGGAACATGATCGATTATAATGCATGAGGGGGAAATGGCACAGCTGCATAAAAGCCTGGCATAGCCTATCTCTGAATCTGATAGTGGTCCCAGCTATTAGCTAATAGCTGCTGCTACCCTGATAATACTCGGACTAGAGGAGGAGAACTAGAGAATGACTCTCCGAAAGAGCCTGTGAAAGGGAGATAGAAAGACAGACAAGAACAGAAAGAAGTGACGTGGAAAAAAAGACAGACCAAATATAGGAGAAAGAGATGGTGTGCGAGTGTACGAGAGACGTGCGAGAGTGTGTTCAAGTAAACTAGCGGTGGTGGAATCAAACCCAGACACAACATTACACTGCTGGGTTCATCTGAGGACAGTGGGATACAGCAGTGGTAGAACGAACTCTAATAAAGTCTTATACTAGACGCAACCAAACCAACCACTTTTTATTTGTGGCACACCCTGCGCACAACATCCCAGTCGCCTCCTTTTAGAACAGATTTTTTTACTTTGGAGCCCTTTCCTTGTTTCCTTTACCTGATATACCAGTAAAACAGGTGATATAGCTGCAGCTGGGTCTTGCAGCTCTCACCTCCCATGTGTTCAGATGAAGAGGGAGGAAGAGGAGGAAGAGGAATAAAGGAGATAAGGAGGTGGGAGGGATTCACAACTGCCTATTGAGATGCATCCGTCACCGTGGCGCGTGAGAAGGCCGGGAGGAGTTGGCGTGTTCGGATCGTGACCTCTGTAACCGGCAGGCTCCCTCCCACTCCAAGCATGCAATCTCTCCACAAACTGAGCCCTGTTTTTCCATCACACATGGCTTCAATTGGAGCCTGCTGCTGCTGTTTCTGCTGCACCAAAAAACAACCAGGCACAGCTTGACAAACCTGATTATGAACTCAACGACTGGCAAACGTATTGAGCTGACAGTGTCACTACTCTATTTATACGGTCTTCGTTTAAGTGGTAGAAGATTAGAGAGCTTGTTTACGTGTGTGTACTTTTTCGGAAGTGGATGTTGATCTTGATGAACCGGTGTGTGTGTGTGTGGGTGTGTGATGAGTTATGCATGTGTGTGTGTGTGTTTGTGAACAAGCATGTATTTAAACTCTTGCTCCAGCACCAACTAGGCAAGCTGTTTACTACTTGGTTGGTCGTAAAAAGTAAATATGCGTCAGACGGGGCCTATCAAAGGCTCCTTCATTTGGTGCGTGGCTAAGATGGCTTGGATGTGTGCTGTAATTGCTTCGGCTCAGACAGCAATCCTCTGTGGTAGTCGCATGGTTGCGCTTAAAGAGCCGAGGGAAACCATGCTGTCCTGTACACTTAAACACTCTGCAGTTGATCTGAGTGGAACCAGGGAACACACAAAGTGAAGGGGAAACCAGGAAAACACCGGAGAGGGAGACGACCATGTGGGTGCACGCAGGACACGGAGATGGAAACAGAGTCACGCAGGTGCACAGACACGAAGGAACACGTGCACGCACAAAAATAAATTGTGATGACAAAGACATCAGCAGCCGAACCCAAATAACAAACATCTGTTCATTGTTCCTGCGACAACGCCCATGTCAACATCTAGCGAATACGCACTGTTTGACCTATTATGGAATATAGTAATATTAATAGTAATATTTGAACTTGAGCAGGCCTGCAGAACCTTCATAAAGGTGCCTATTATCATTTAAATATGTAGTATTTGATATGAACACTATACATCCAGAAATATCAACTTTTCTTTAAAGCATTAACCTGCACTTGTGTAACGTTGGTCTCACCCATGGGAACGAGTCTGAACTTCTGATTTAGCAGACCCAGATAAAGCCTTGGAGCATGCTCAAATATTTGAACTATTTGTCTAAAAATGTTCTGTGCGCTTGACTTTGGGGGTTGGTTTATCAAATCAAACTCCTTTTCCAAACAGTGGTGAGATTATAACGTTCTAAGACCCCCCACAATCATGAGTTTCCTGAGAAAAGGCGTTGGCGAGGTACAGGAGCCACAAGGATTAGGAACAGTGCAGGTGTGTGTGAAATACTATCTGTTTTCCTTTTCACACGGTAACAGATCAAAATCACACACAGCTTTGCATTCAACTCTCTCAAGGTTTTTGCAAATTTGGCATTACACAACACACTATTTTGCTGTGCTATATTATTTGAAGAAGAAAAAAAAGAGAGATTTTTTTTCCAGTTCCATCTTTATAAGCAAATAGATGAAACCACCTGTACTAAATATCTCTGAAGAGCCAACAGTGGCTGTAAAACTTGTTTGCCATACAAACAAATGCATTGTCTTTCAAAATACCATCATCCAGAGATCAAAGCTAGATTGTGGCCATTTAGATTTGAACAGATCTGTTCTGCTGTCCGAGCAAGTCAGCTGCCAACCAGAGAGGAAACCAGAGAAAGCGGGACATGCAAATATAGCAAGAAGGAGAAAGAAAGGGGACAACAGAACAGATGGAGAAAATTTGGAAACGGAACGAGAGCTACACCCAGAGAAAGAAAGAGTCAGAGAGAAAAAATGAATGAGAAAATGTGTGTGACAGACGGAGAGCGGTTTCAGCCACTCACCATGCCCACAGGTCCAGCTTTGCTACTCGGTAGGTCTGGAAGTTCAGATGAGGATATGAACAAGTGGAAGAGCTGGGAGGACCCAACTGACCAACTCACTTGCTGACTGACTCACTACTTTACTTGCTGATTGACTAGCTAGCCAACTGACTGTCATTCACAGCCTGGAGGCATTACTTCAGATCCAGGAACCATCAGCAGTGCAATCCTCCATGCCGAGGGCTCCCACCGAAGTGCTGTTGCCAGGGATGTCCTGTCCTGTCCTGTCCTGTCCTGATCTCTCCAGGGTTGGTTCCCAGAGCTCCACAGCAGAGAGGAAAGAAGGATGAAGATCTGATCTCTTCCCACAGCCTGCCAGGAGGAGAAGAGTGGAAGCTGCTCTGTTCCCATAGAGGTCAGATGTGGAGTTAACACACCCCGCCAGCTGGCTGGTAACTGCTGCCTGCCTGCTACCAGAGTTCTCTCTCTCTCCTCCCTGTAAACCTGATAAATCACTCTGGAGACACAGCAGAGCACCGTCCCACT
>CABFOS010055482.1:0-17831 GCA_900660315.1 Diretmoides pauciradiatus | reverse complement strand
CTCCCCCGCCACTTCCACCAGCTCTTCCGGGGGAATCCCGAGGCGTTCCCAGGCCATCCGAGAGATGTAGTCCCTCCAGCGTGTCCTGGGTCGACCCCGAGGTCTCCTCCCGGTTGGACATGCCCGAAACACCTCCCCAGGGAGGCGTCCGGGAGGCATCCTAACCAGATGCCCGAACCACCTCAGCTGGCTCCTCTCGACGTGGAGGAGCAGCGGTTCTACTCTGAGTCCCTCCCGGATGTCCGAGCTCTTCACCCTATCTCTAAGGCTGAGCCCGGCCACCCTGCGAAGGAAACTCATTTCAGCCGCTTGTATTCGCGATCTCGTTCTTTCGGTCACTACCCAAAGCTCATGACCATAGGTGAGGGTTGGAACGTAGATCGACCGGTAAATCGAGAGATTTAGAGTTTTAGATAGACTAAAACTATGAAGGATAAAAAAAAGAGTAAAAACGCTTTGCTCTGGCTACTTTATTCAAAGCAGTTCTTGACCTAAAACTGAACTCTTGTTGGAGATACTTCATGCAAACAGTGCAGTGTATCTACCAGCTGAATCTTTGTACGTGTAACAATCTACGTTCCACTCCCAGTTCCCCAGCTGCTGCACCGCAGGAGGGTTTTGTGCTGCCGAATGTGTTCCAACAAGGTAAGGTAAGACATTGAGAAACCAGACTGCTTCAAATATCTCTACTGTACGCGTCTCTCGTTTTTTGTTTCTCCCTCTATCTGTGTCTCTGTTGCTGCCCCTGGGTCTCTTTCCTCTATCTGTCTGCTTCTTGTCTATTTTGTCGTCTGTATCTGTCTCTCTCTCTCCTTCCCTGGCGTCTTAATATCATCCAAGGAAAAAAGTCTCTGGGTGAAATAATGCCAGAATGTACTCTAAGTGCATGAAACTGAAATAAGACCATAATTCATCGTGGATATCATCTGATATTCTGCTCTGGGGTTTCCTGGGCTGTGTCTGTGTGTAATAATAATCAAATTGTAATTTGATTATTCTTTCTTTGTTTGGTTTTCAAGAGTTGGTGTATTTTGTGAAGGATGAGAACGATAGGAGAGTTGGGGCACGTGTGAGTTTAAAGTCTGATCTGTCTCTCTATAGAGTGTAGGGACTTCTGCAACAAGCAACACTGTACGGTTGAGGTGGGCACAGGGATGTCACAATACCAGAAATGTAGTAGTCGATACCAATACCAGTGAAATTCCATGATTCTCGATACCAATTCGATACCACAATAAAAAAACGAACAAGAAAAACAATGAATCCCAACTGTACTTCAACATACACTCCTTTTGATTGATTTTGATACCATTATCAAAACTCCTTAACGATCCGAGTCTTTATTGATAGTCGATATCGATTTCAATATCGATTTCAATTATTTAGAAATTGTATTTATTCAAGTTTCTCGCCAAAAAATACATTTTCCAATTTTAATGTTACACTGAACAAATCATGATGACGTTTTATTTACGTTCGCCTAATCCTCATTTTACTGACAGACCTTGAACACATCATAATGTAACCGCATGCAACCTAGTTTAACTAGCTGTCATTCTTTTGATTTCAACATGGATTTCAACATTGGATTACTATTTTTTTTTAATAGTCCCGTTAGTTAAAATTTAACTAACGGGACTTGCTACAGTACAAAGTCTGGATGAGCATTCAGACGTGCATTCAATTTCATTTCCATCGGCGCCGTTCATTGTAAATCTCCGGTACCTCTACATTACCTCCGGTACTTCCGTTACTGTAGAAAAACGAGTACTGTCATGTTTTCAGAAGTTTGGCATCAACTTGGTACCGAAGTATCGGTTCTCGTGACATCCCTAGTATGGGGTGGCAGTTTTCAATACCTTCTTTAGCCTCTCAGCGGCAGATCCAGAGCGGATGGCCTCCAGCATGGCCTCCCTGGCCACGGCAGGGTTCATGTGGGTGTTACCACCTGGGAGCACCACGCTGGGCTTAACCTGGGGCGGGACAGGTGGTGGTGGTGGTGGTGGTGGTGGTGGTGGTGCAAAGGCAGAAGGAGAAGAGAGGGGAGGGGGAGTGTAGGAGAAAGAGGGGGAAGAGGGAGGGCCTGTTGCATTGCTCTCCTCCTTCTCTGCGGCCTTCCTGCACTTGTTGAGCTCGTATGCGGCCTCGGATTTGGTCTGTGGAGCGTAGAGGAGGGAGACAATGGTAACTCTAGACAGACACAAACACAGGCTAGGGGGACAGCTGCTTTCACACATATGTGCCTGTGAACACACACACACTGCTAAATTGATTCATTACACTACATTACAAAGATCTAGGACTTGATTTAGTTCAGATGTATGCAATCTCGGAACCCAGAGTATCTATATATCTATATAGTATCTATATCGATAACGATAGTAGTAATTGTGTCTGGGTTATCCGGTCCAGCCAGTGGATCTGAAGAACGACTTCCTGTTTGTTAAGTAAATGCATTAAACAAAGCAATCGGACTGTAAAACGATACGCAGGTAGCGACTTCCTTTTCCGGGGACCGGGCATCCGCTGGCTGTTTTACAGTCCGATTGCTTTGTTTAACGTATTTGCTTGACATACGCGATGTGTTAGCTTGCTTGCTGACAGAATATAGCAAAAGTTTGATATAAAAAATGACCGTAAAAGCTAAAAACTAAAAACTAAATGATCGGCAGCCAGAAGAGGAAGTTGTTCTTCGGATCCACTGGCTAGACCATAACCCAGAACTAGTGGCCGTTGATCCCAGAGGTTCTGGGTTCCGAGATTGAGATGTATGCTTCTTGTTCAATTATAGTATATATTGTATATATTATGTATATATTGTATTGTATTCTATTCACATATACACATTCTGTAATAAGTTTCACAACAGGTCATTGGAAGAGCCGCTCAAAGAGACCCTACCGCATTTATCAATTATTTTATTTCATTTCTCTGGAGGAACCCAAAGAGTTTGAGCCCGATTTAGTCATGCAGCATTCCAGAGATTCCAGTTCTGGTCAGGAACCCTCTAGAATAGAACCGCAGATGCTCCGCTACAGCAGCACAGTGCCTGACCCTTTCATTCCACATGGCTTCTGACATGACAACAAACCACCACTCAGTCAACATAGAGGCATGGAAATAGATACCCAATCTTACATAACATGGTTTCATTTATGGTTCTGAGAGTCTGCACACATTACACGCTACTACTGTTCATTTACAATACAAAATCTTTTTGTTGCTGTGGGGAATTAGATAGATAGCACGAGCATTCAGCTGAGGTTGGATAGATGCATAGTGTCATTAGAGGGTGGTAGAAGTGGATGGAATATTTTGTTAATACAAAATAATGCATTCCTCTGGTTTACCAGGTGAAACTTTACCTCTCTACCACCAATCTTGTTTAATTTGCACTATAAAGATGCTAGAACCAAGATTTTTAGGGGGAAGGTTGTGGCAATATTTTGTAAACAACCAAGTGGTAGTTTTACCTTCTTGAGCCTTCCAGCTTTGCTCTGGGCTATGATGGCAGCCAGCAGAGCAGACCTTTCATCCTCCTCCTCAACGTAAGATTGTTTCTTCAAGCTGCTGGGACCAGAACCGGATATCTAGTATTGGGAGAAGAAGAGGAAAATCTAAACCTCTCACATAGCAAGCAACACTATTAGCAAGTTACTGGAAGTCCATTAATTTCCTAAAGAGCTGAGTGACCAAGGAAACTCGGCCAGATGTGTAGAGGTTATCAGTTATGTGCTGCACTCGCCTACCCATCCATCCATTTATGCATATAGCTTAAAGGATAACTTTGGTATATTTCAACCTGGACTTTATTTTCCCATGGTCGTGTGTCTACGTGACTGGTGGGAAAAAGAACTTTTGAAATTGATCCGTTATTGAGTGAGCACTGTTTTTAGTGATTAGCGCTTAGCGGCTAATCCGGCTAGAACGTTGTCACTGAAGGGCAAGTGAAAAGTCCTCTAAAAGCATATTTTTTTTGCCACTGACAGGCTCCGATTGTTGTTATAAGTGTCTGATAAGATCCCAACAGAGAAATACATTTTTTTCTTTACCTTTCGCTTGACTTCTCCTTGAGGAGAACGAGAATCATCGTTGTGAAATTTAGCGAGGAGTGATACCTCTTATTCCATTTATATATTTGTTAGCCGGTTAGAGCTGTTACTGTACATGGATGCTAACACAACAACAACAGATCGGATCAAGCGAAAGGTAAAGAAAAACGTTTTATTTCTCTGTCGGGATCCTGTCAGACACATATATACCAACAATCGGAGTCTGTCAGTGGCAAAATAAACAACGTGTGGAAGTGAGGAGGAAGCTATCCCCACCTTCACTCCACCAAATTGCCTTGTGTTCCCTCTCTGCTTCTCATCCATCCATCTGCCCATCCAGTCATTAAACCTCCGTGTACGTCGATCTCCTGAAAGATCTCACCTTCTTGAGCCTGTCCTTGCCTCCGCTGGTCTGAATGGCCTCCATCAGGTTGGTGTGCAGAGACGTGTCTTTCTGAACAGACTTACAGATCACCGGTCGGAACTTTTTTACTGGCCCAAACACGGTCACCTGCTGGGGGTCGGGGAGCACGCCGCCACGGGACACGGTAACGGATTCTGGTTTCTTAGCCGGTGCTGGATGGGTGGCTGTGTTGGCCATCTCTCTGTTGGTCTGAAGATAACATGAAGTATTAACTGTTAATAATATAATTCTTATATATATATTCTTAAAATAACATTGCCTTCACAACTGACGAGTACCTATCACTTCATTTTGCAATGAAACTCTTTATACAAACTTAATTTTCTTCAACATAGTGACAACATGAAACATATATACATATATACCTTGGTAGGTTGTAGAGGAGCGGTTTCTAGAGGACTGGTTTGTGTAGGGCTTTTGGTCTGAATATCTTTGATATTATCTCTGTCATCACTGGAGGTAACATTTATTTGGGTGTGACTACTAGGCAGTGCATGCTTATTGTTGGCTGTTTCTAGTGTGTTAGAGCTTGCTTTACGGCATCCAAGACTAACAAATCCGCCTCTGTCCTGTCTCACTTCTTCAGGACCCTGCTGTCTGTCTGAGATATACTCGGGGTAGCTCATAGACCTCCTCTTAGGACCAGGAGGGTGGGACACAGAACCAGTACTGATCTCCTTATTATCTGATAAAGATAACTGAGAGGATTGGTGTGGAGTCACATGTATGGACCGACCCCCCTTCTTGAAACCGAAACTCTGAGTTTTCAGAGAAGCGGAGGACTCAGGGATGTTGGGGATGCTGTCAGGTTTAGCCATAGTCTTTGGGGTGTATTTGGAGATGGCAGAGGCCACGTATTGGCTGGAGGTTCTCCTGGATGGTTTGAGGAAGGACAGGTCTCTTTTCTGGTCTGGGAGGAGAGGCGGGGTAAATGACGGTTTATTGCTTGGCTGCTGTGGGTGTTCAGAGACTGAAATCTTGCGCTCCACCTCTACCCACTCCTCCTTTGTAACTTCAGCAACACCTTTCACTGGTTCTTTAGCTTTCTCGGCTTTAACAGTCTCTTTAGGCTTGGCTATCTGTACATGTTCATAAGATGAACTTTGTGTCACTTTCAGGCCTTCAATCTTGTTGGACTTCAGAGTAGTTTCTGAGAGAGCAGTGTGAGTATTTTTCAGGCCATCAGCGCTCTCAATAGGCTTCTCGCTAAGGCCTCCGCTGTGAGCCACAGCGCTGTCTTCTTGTTTTTCAGTTGAGCTCCAGAAGGCTTTGGCTCTCTCCATCAGAGGAGACCCTTCGCCGCAATTAATCCCAGACTCCGATGAGCCACCAAATTTGTTGCGGGACATCCCCGGTTTCACCATGTTCCCCTGCTCATCGATCTTAATGGAACCTGCAGTTATGGTGATGACTGGCTTCTCCATCACAGCATGGATGACAGAGGGTTTGGGAGGAATCACCGTGAACGTTTTCATACCGAAGCGTGATGTTGGGTTGCGGGTGATTTTGCTGTGTGAGGTGGAGGTGCTGGTGTCATTGTGGTGGAATCTGTACATGGGAATTTCTTCTTCTTCTTCTTCTGTAGACGCCGATCTCTGATTGGTTGGGGGCAGATAGGGTTTCTTCTCTTGAAAATTGAGAGTATTGCTTTTCACAGGACCATGTTTGATCTGAGTGTTCCCGGTTTGGTTCACATGAACATTAGATTTTACCGCCGTTGTCGTTTGTTTTGTCTTTTTCACAGCGTTGGCATCAGTGTTGCTGCTCTCTTCATGTTTTGTCTCTTTCGTCTTAGTCTGTTTCTCCTCTTGCAGTTTATCATTCATAGACGTGTTCTCCAATGATTTCCTGTGCTGTGCAGGCTGAGGCGGCCACTGTGTATTTGCAGTGCTCTCATTGCGGCCACCAGCTGTACGAGCATTGTTGTTTTTGTTCTGCACCTCTCCATTGGACTGGTAACAAACGTGTGTACCTGTGATAAGATGGGATGGGATGAAGTCAATTAAATATATAAATAAAATGCATGAGCACTTTTATCCAGACCATTAAGCAATGAAACCCCCCGAATACATGGACTCTGAAGGTGCTGCATGTCAACTAAAACAGCATCAAAAACACAAATTCACTCAAAAACAATACATTCTAAACATGTTATCTATGTATCACCTCTACCTTTGCTGCCAGCCGACTGGGTCCTGGTCAGTGGCTTTGCCTCACTGTCTGTTATGTTGTGTCCGTAGTCTTCCAGTACCTCATCTATGGCTGTGACTGGCACGTCCATGTCCACAACAGACACTGGCACCTCATTGCTGTCTGTTGATAAGGTATAGGGAGTATCTTTCACTGAGATTATATCTATGTGACTGATGTCTAGAAAGGGAAACAGAACAAGGGAGAACATTGAATAGCTATGAAATTAAATGCTAGTTACATAATACTACCTAATTTAGGTTACTGGATATGCAGTTACCAAGGGATATATTTAGGCGTACAAGGTCTCAAGCAAGGCCACTCTACTAAACTCACCTGCAAGGTCCTC
This sequence comes from Diretmoides pauciradiatus, assembly GCA_900660315.1. NCBI lineage: Eukaryota > Metazoa > Chordata > Actinopteri > Trachichthyiformes > Diretmidae > Diretmoides > Diretmoides pauciradiatus. Next base: position 10,816 of record CABFOS010055482.1, on the reverse strand, counting down.
CTCAAAATCTCCCAAAGTCTGATGGAGTCGGGATCTGAGTTCAAGGTCCTCCTCATAGCTGCCCTTTAATCTGCCTGACTTCCCCTTTGGCCTGATGTCACTGTGTCTGAGGATGGTACAGAAGAGCAAGTGTTGAAAAGATATTTGCACACACACAGCCCCAAACATCTGTGTATCCAAATAGAAGTCAGAGCATAGCGTCAGCCATGATGCATGTGGAACTTGTAGGGGTTCAATGCCTGATAAGAGTCACCCTCTAGTCACCAGTAAACAGCTGATAGAAACCTTCCTGTTGATGCTGCAATTAGACTGATCTGCCTCAGTAACCTAAAGGCTAACCACAGTTCAAAAAACAGGGGAAGAGAACAAACCATTTAGTTTTTAAAAATGTTAACTTGTTCAAAGTTTAACTTTATTATCATTGGAGCCTGCTACCTTTGAAATATGCAGCTGTAAAGATATTATTACCACAGGGTTCAACCTTCTTTCAGTCTCTCTTCGTGGGTTCAACAGAGCATTCTCATGAGTCGCTGATGTATTAGCCATAACAAATTGCAATAAGAAGGCCAAACCAAATAGAATTTGTCTTCTGAGAGACTTGGACTGGTTTACTTTTCCTCAACAACTCTGAGAAAACAGGGTTATAGTGTTTTCCTGGAAGTTTGAGGAGCCAGCATCACCGGGCCAGGCCCTGGATTCATAAAGTTTCTCTGAGTAAGAGCATTAATCTGCGATCACTGGTCTGGGCACATTACCATATACATTTCACAACAACTTAAAAGGCAAAGAAAAAGGATCTGTGTAAGCAATCATTTTCTAAAAAGGTCTTTGAACAAGGGCCTAGAACCATAACTCTTAAAGCCCAGCACTAAAGATTGAGAGTGCCAGTTTTGGCTACAACTCAAATATAACAAATGGCGGGAACTGCTCTGGGTATTGTTGGCACAGTCAAAAACGAAGGGAGGCGTCTAGAGCTGGAATCAGGGAAAAGCTGAAATAGTGATGCTTCACTCTCCAGGTGTGAAACTAAACTTTAAAGCAAAACACAAGAATCTAACTATTTATTTATTTATTGTTGCAGTTTTTTTTGGTTCATTACTGTTAGGCCAGATCCAATCCACAACACTGTGAGCAACAGACACAAAGCCTCGCCTGCCAAAGCACCAGGGTCCCACAAACAAAACTGCAGTCAGAATGAAACCCTATCTCACACATTTTAGAAAACTGGGGTAATAAATAGGTCATACATCAGTTTGTCTTTTAATTATTTGGGTAAACCCAAGTTCATGGTCACAATGTAACCTATGAAATAAATGCTGTTATAGAAGTAATAAGTGGCTTCAGTGTGACCGATGTGATGTAGAAGATGAGAGAGAGATTAGTAAATACTGGGAAGCATGAGGTAAGATGAGCAAGAGTAAGGTAGACACTGTGAGTCATGTGGCAGGACCACCCAGATGCCGTGATGTGCCTGTCTCACTACCCAGATGTGTTTTTAATCAACTTGCTGGACAAATAAAGATGAGAAAGTAGATGAATAATATTATACGTTTTTATGACATCTTTGCCCTACTACATTTCACTGCTGGTCCCCCCTCCCTCCTTCTCTCACCCTTCCTGCTACTCCCCATACATCCCTCTTCTGCCATCCATCCACCCATTCACCTAATCTCCCATCTACCCATACTTCTACGCAACCATCCATCCTACACACCCTCACAGCCCTTGCACCTCTAACCTCCATCCCTCCCTCCAAACCTGTCTTTCCATTTGCCTCTTGCACCACAGCTGTATCTGAAACACAGATACAGATCGCAGAGTGCTGGAATGCTCCGTCACTGGTTCCCTGACATGTGACACGCCCCTTCCACTCACTGTCCCGCCTTTCCATCTCTTCTTCCATACCTGTGTCTCGATCCCCAGGTGGCACATCCCTCGTCACTGTCACTGGAATTGTCCCTTGCTGGTCCCGGTGGTCTTTCTCCTCCGCCTCCGCTACTTCCGTCCAGAGACAAGCTCCCGTCCGGAGATGTAGGCTGGGTGTCCGACGGAGAGCTGATCAGGCCTGAGTCTTCGCCTTCGGCCATTCCCTCGGAGGCGGCGTAACCCTGGTCGGGCAAGCTGCTCCCGCTGCTGCTGCTGCCCACCGACAGAGTCTCCTCTTCAGGTACATCGGTTTCTAGGGTCCGACCTCCAGCTGCTGCCCTGTGCAAGGAGTGGAGCCAGGCTGGGAGAAGAAGAGAAAAGTGAGGATGATGAGGGTTGGTTGTTGTTAATGTGGAGTCAAAACGGTTAGCAATGGTGATTAAGAAAAACTGTGAGTTCAACAAATCTCATCAAAGCTATTTCTTGAAGAAAAAGCACAGGATGCACAGTGGGCAAGCAGAGGAAGAGACGGAAGAAGAGAAAAAGCAGAGGGAGCATTTATGTTAGTTTCAACATTCATTCTGACACCAAACACACACACACACACACACACACACAAACCAAATATACAAACACAAGCCAAGAGCACAACCACTTGTGGCTTGATAAAACAGCTTTAATGATGTGTGGGTGGACTTACTGTAAACAAACCATTTTAATTCGATTTTTACTGTTGCAATCTCCAATGATAGAAAGTATTTCTTCATACCTCTCCACCTCTTTAGTACAGTCATGCTTTGGTCAATCCTGTGGGCTTTGCAGAACTTATTTAGTTTGTCACTGATCTCATTGAACTCGGGGCCAAAAGAATAAAAGTCAATGTACCATTTGTTAGGTTTTCAGCAGTGCAGCCAGCACAGAGAAGTCATTAGGGGATTCTTTAAAATGATTTTAACAGTAAGTGACCTAGTGTGTGTGTGCGTGTTTGTATGAGTGTGTGCATTGTGCTCATGCATGCATATGTTGTTTGTGTGTCTGCATGTGCATGTGTGTGTGTCTCCTTGTGTGTGTGTGTGTGTGGTTGCATGTGTGTGTGCTATGCCTGTCAGTTTTGGGCCTGGTCCTAATGGTGTGGAGAGAGACAGTCAGTTCCAGGAGATGTGGTGATGACTCACAGGGCTGTCCTCCCAGCTCCTTCCCAGCAACAGTTTAGTCATGCCAGCAACAGCCGAAGCCAAAAGCAATGCACACACACACACACACACACACACACACACAACCGCAACTAATATACACACTGTCATATGCAATCATATGTTTACACATATATGATGCATGCACAAACATAAACACATAAATAAACATAACCACACATACACACAATTCTCAAACCTCTAACGCAATATGACCTCAAGCACGTGCTTCTATCCAACACATAACAAACATTGCCCAAATGTCACTTCACCATGCTTCCCACATCAGTAACACACACGCAGAGGTCGTTCCCAGGCAGATCAATCACAAAATCACAATCAAAAACCCTTGACATTGAGTCTCCAAATGTTTAATTTAGATAATCTCATCCAAACACACTTTTCCTTGTTTCAATCACACTGCATTGTTTTTACATTACTTTGCACTGTTGCATTATTTTGCATGTTTCACTTGCTTTGCACGTTAGTTATCACAAATCTCCAGGCTGAAATACAGCTCTGAAAAGCTTGTATCTATCTACAAATCAATGGCAGACAATAACTGGCAGAGCATGGATGAAATTTTGGATAAAAATGACCCCAGTATCTTGTTCAGATCTCTTTAGTACCAAAAGTCAATGTTGAAATCAGAGCCAGAAAATTAACCAACAACATGTCAAAAAGTTTAAATTGCACTTGGCTTGAGTACTTTTGATTCTGTTCCACAAAATTTTTTGTAGTCAACTGGTGCAGTATTTCTACCCTCCTGGCTTCAAACTATAGGGTTGGGCGATGTTGACCACATTGATCATGAACGATGTCCACAGTGAAACATCGAGATGGACGATGACACCACTCTCCACTCTCCTCGCTCCATTCTCCTCCATATACATATCAGTTGAAGGAACAAACTGATATGGTCAGACATCGCCGATGGGGTGTCCATCCAGCGATGGACATCATTCATCGGACCAACCTTACTTCAAGCCCTTGAAATATTCACTACACAAAAGCATTTTATAACAAACATACAGTGTAATATCCAAAATTGTACACCAATTGAGTGTTTTCTAATATGAAGGTTTCCTCTTTTTCAGCCCATGGCCCAAATGACAGATTTTAAGTCTTGCTCTTTTTGACCCCTTGGTCATGTAGGAATCCATCAGAGAAAGACGCGTGACCCATTTTGGGTCCTGACCCGCTGTTTAAAAAACCAAGCTCTAAAGTATTCATGCAACCAGATGCTTTTTCACATAAATCACCATAACAATAACAACAACAATAATAATAATAATGATAAAACAAAACTATTAATTCAAATCAATGACTAATGATCTCCTATGTCTTTTACTTTCCATAGATTGTTGATCTTGTGAGCTACCCTGGGGAACAGGTCATTTTCAGGATCGATTTCATCTCAGATACCACATTGTCTTTAAAATAGGTGAGCTAACACCATCACAAGGCAACATGTCTTTGATCACCCTTTCCATAATGTTGCAAATGGCAGCATGCACTCAGCTCTCTGGTTTCTAAACCAAGCCCAAACACCAAGCACAGAGAGAGAAACATACAATGTCCAACTATTGATCTGCAGATATCACATCACCAAAATATTGACTGATGGATATCGCATGGCCTCGCCTCATAACCTCATCTCAGCGTGTCAGTCATCAGTCACGTTTTAATCAATACAGCTAGGGTTTAGCTCATCTGCCTTCATATAGTGCTCTGACCACATTCTGTGTCCCCTTTTAACTCTGCCCTGATCTCATACCCATTCAATACCAGCTTGCGCATCAAGCTGAAATACAAAACCACTTACAGTATATACAGACATGTTTGTAAAAAAAACAACCTCAGAAACAGAAAACGAACTACTTTCAGTGTGAAATTAAAGTACTGAAGAGCATGACTTGCTTTCACTTGCGCCATTTTGTGTCCTCAACAAAACTGAGCCCAAACTCTCACGAGGAGATGAAATGTGGCTGCTGTAAAATGACTTCTGAAGAGTGTTGTGACACCAAGTGAAAGCAAACAATAGATAGGCAACACCAAAGACAACAGTAGAACATTTCTAGTGAGAATGAGAGGAGGATGGTGAGGAGGAGGAGGAGGTCCAGCAGAAGGAAGACGGACGAAGAAGAAGCAAAGGGAGCAGATGAGGAAAAGACTGATGGACGAAGGCAGGGTCGGGCCGCAAGGGAGAGGCTTCAGGAGCGTTTGGAGCGCAGACGGACCGGCCCACAGCAGTACACTACAGAGGAGGGAGTGGGGGGCGGGGAAAATAATAGATAACATGAGAGATGCATTATAGATCATGAAGATTTCACCAGGCGGGGTTGGGGATGAAAACACTATCCAGAGAAAGACCTAAAAAAAAAGGAGTATTCTCTTTATATGAGTTCTTTTGCGAGGGACCTTATCCAGACCCTCTATGCATGCACGTTCCATATCACGCCAACAAAAACCCAGCAAGAGATTATACTGTACAGCAAACTATAATATGGGTCTATTTCACAACACATCTACGACATGACCATAAAGCCCACAAATCAGTATCTGCTCCTTTAAAAAAGCTTTCTTGTTGATGAGTGTCACATTGGTGTAGAAACATTGCACCACCAAGGCTGATGGGTTTGAATCATTCCAGGGTAATACCTGCTATAATACATCATAATACGTCCCCATGTGCTGTATACAGTACAATATAAAAATGTTTCCAACTGTTAAGCCACCAAGCCTTTGGATTTGATTAGGCGTACAGTGTTCTACAATTGTCCCTTCCATAATACATCTAATATAAACCCATGTAATGTGTACGTGGCTTATAAAAGGCACTCTGGTTGATTGGTTTTGCAACCTACCCTGACCAGTTTGCCCCAGTACAACTAACAGGGCCTACAGGTTGACATTTATAGATATGAAGCACCTTGACGACTGATGGGAGATGGAGTGCATGTGAGTAGAGAGCACTGTACATTCTGTACAGTTTGTTTCCCCCATAACAAGACACCTTCCCTCCAAATAAACACACACACACACACACACACACACACACACACACACACGGCTGCTTGTATACTAGGGTGATGGAAACGGAGCCTCAGTACATATGCAGGGAAAATAGCTCATTGCACAAGAAGAAACAGTTACACACACTTCACAAAACAAACACTAGCCAGCATACTATACCGTGCAAATGTTTGTTGACATAAAAAGAACAGATCAGATGTGATAGAGAAACATTAAAAACAGTTTGAAAAACAGGACAGCGGCTTCTGGGAAAGAAAAGAAAGATCAAGAGTGAAGGAAAAGAGAGGGGGCCAACAGCCCTGCAGTAGAAGTGTGGAAGTCTGTCCATCTGGAACCTACACTGGGGAGCTGCTTCCTCCACCTCCACGAGGCTCTGTGGGGAACTGGCGTCTGTGGGCTCTAAGAGAAGGGAGGATGGGGGAGGATGTGGTGGATCCTGGGACGGGGTACGACGAGGTTTGGGTGGTGCTGGTCGATCAGCAGTACCTGGAGGAGAAACAGCATGCAACAGGGCAGGCAGTGACGGTTAGGCAGCATTGGTATCTAATCTAAGTGAAAGATATTTTTTATTTTGGTGACATCTATGGTGCTAAGGGATCATTGCCATGATGTTTCACACTGAGATCCCTTGTCAGTCACACAGTGTGGCCGTTACTGAGTCGTCTTTTTCCTTGGATTTTCTGTTGATGGAAGTTTGAGTTTCTGTAGCTAGCGTTCTTTTTGGTTCGGCCGTGGTGGCTACCGCTGCTCACGCTAACTACCCAGTTTTTCTTCAGCCCATTCTAAACACACATCACTTCCTGTGCGCCAGAGTAAAGACCTGCTCGACGTCGGGGGGTTTACAACGGCAAGTGTAAAAGCTTTCATGAACTGGGTAGAGGTTGAATCGCAACTGTGTTTAGTTAATAAGTCACTGAGAGAACCAAGATTGACTATTTATATGAAAATAAGTTTTACTTTGAGACAGCAATTTAGGACTGCTGCCTTTACAGAATGACTATTCCTATATGAAGTGAGGGTCTCCTAAAGTAAAGAGGATCGTAAAGTGCATTTAGGATTTACTCTATAATGGATCATATCTTTGAATCATTGGCATCATTAATGTTGCCTATTTAATTAGATAGTGCTGCTGAGATTTAGAAACTAATGAACATTCACTGGTCAAGGAAGCAGCGTTACTACAATTCAACAGGTATTTTGTATGTATATCACGCCTATGTTGTCTGATTGATGAAAAGGTCCCATGGCTGCTTGTGTAGAGATCATAGGAAAGCCAGATGAGGTGAATACAGATGTGGGATATGTATAGGCCGTGATACCTATTGTAAGTAACCTTAGTGGAGATGGTGACTGGCAAATGAGACAAAATCAATATGGATAGAAGAGTGGGCTGTGAGGACATCACAATTAAACAGCGCCGTAGATCACAACTGTCTGAGCTGCCTCAAACAGTCGGTCATGTATCACTGTCTTGTTGGGACGCGTCAGTGTGTTGTGTCTGAGTCAGCAGGTGCTGTGTACACACTATTCTATCTCAGTCTATTCTGTGTCGACGAGAGGAAGGAACTGAACCAGCACTGAGGGGTGAGATGATAAACTACATCTTCATAACATTGACAGCTTCTGCAGCACAGAACACACACACACACCTAGAGCTGCACTGAGGCCTTAGATGATAAACGGACTCCTGATAACCTTGACACAGCCTCAGTGTCATGTCTACAGAAGGATGCACACAGCTGATCTGTATAATATCAAAGTTTGTCAAAAGTAACCTTAGGATGTTGTATTGACTAGATTTCCTCAGGAACTGCTTGTCTGGTTTTTAATTTGACACCGATCTTTTTCATACTAAAACTGCAGTGAAAAGACGTGACGAGTTAAAAATCAGGTTTTCTGCACCAATCTCAATCATTGACATTTATGAAAAAAAGAAGAATTGATCAAACTAAATAATGTATTGGCCCCTGTTATGCAATGTACCATTTTAAAGCTCAGAGAAAGTCCTGTCTCCCACTATGTGTCTGTTATTCCATGTTGGGTCACATTTACAGTTTAGGCATAGAGCCAGAGTGATGTACAGTACAATTATTGAGCATTTTGCGGGGACTGAGCCTGTGAACTTAGTAAATAATTGCAGTCTTCATCAGTGTAAGGCCATACTGTATGACCTATTCATCCTCACTGCATATTATGAGATTTTGTCCTTTACAGAATACAGTAGTGATGAGCAAATGATAGGTGCCGTCAGCTCGCACAACTATAGGTAGAGGAGGTGAGAGCATCAAAGCTGAAGGAGGCGGGATGGCCGTCAGCCAGCAGCGCTATAGGAAGGACGTGTCTATCAGTGGCTCTTACTTACAGCAGATTAAGAAGAATAACATCCTGCTGTTGTTGGCACAACACAGATAAGGCCCAAACACACACAAAACATTTCTACGCTCGCGGGTCCCAGCCCTGCGGTATTGCACACACAATCGGAAGACCTAAGGTAAATACTCAACAAACGCTGTACATGAAACTGGAAATTTAGGGCCGGATCTACTAAAGGTTTGCGTGTGTAAAAATGCGTGCAAACTCATAGCACCCGCAAATAAATGTACAAATCGATTTACTAACAGTACGCACTGAGGACTGCGTCTTTCAAATGTGCCAAATAGCCCTTATCCATTTAGTACATTTGCCTCAATGAATATGCAAGATGCGGCGTTTACATGCACTGTGATCTATCAAACCTGAACGCAATTTCGTTGATGGAGATTTCATCTGTTTTTAATACGTTTCAATTGAAGGTGCAAAGTTAAGCCCCGCAAACTCATTCTCAAAGACGCAGAAAGCGAACTGCATTTGTTGCTCAAAGTCAGTTAGAGGCATCTCTTCCACCGTGCCCCCACCTGTTTTCTTTGCCAAGGTTTTATAAAAAGCCCATTTTTCTTTTGTTCTTCATCTTATATCTTGCCATCTTCTCTTAATTTCATCCGTTGTTCTTCTTGTTTTACCAATGGCATTTACTTTCTCGGAGATGATCTCCCATATAGTGTCTTTTTTTTATCATATTCAGATTTTTTTTTGCTGGAGCTCATCCAAATGTTTATTTTCCTCTTCCACTAACATCTCTAATTCCATAGGCTCAAATTTCATTTTGCACTTACGGTTCCAAACTCTCCATGGTGCAAACCATTAAACACACAAAACCCTCATTTAAATACTGCTGTCTCCACCACGTTTGCATCTGTTGTCATTTACCCAATCATTCTTAGTAGATCACAAATGAGCGTCCTTTATTTGGGATCTTAGTAGTTCTGGCCCTTAGGGTACTACAGTAAAGGGTAAAAGAGTAAAGGCGGACCTAGAGGAAGCCACATGAGAACACGACAGAGATAAGAAACACTGAAGCGAAATGCAGCCTGATTTTTTTTCTTGTTTAATGGTTTGGACCTCTGTCTCTGTTTAGTTGTGTCCCATACGTTACAGAGCAACGATACTGCTTGTTCTTAAAGCTGGTGGGGCTGGTGAGTCATCCATAATTGATATTGACGTTCAGCGGCTTGACGTCAAACAGCTTGCCACACATATATCCGAGTATATCAGGGATGTCTTATTGTAGGATGGGTTCTGGTGTGATAAAGGTAAAATCTACGCCTTTTTTAAAGTTCCATCACCCCCCCCCCCCTTTTCTCTGGCTGGCCCATCCTCTGGCCCTCACACAGTGCACACCCAAAGAGAAGAGAGAGAGAGAGAGAGAGAGAGAGAGAGAGAGAGAGAGAGAGAGCGCCAGGGGGACAGAATCATGACAGTCGGTGTCTTCCCGGATATTCCCATAACGCAATGAGGAGATCAAAATATTCCTTTGTCTCATCCATGAAAAAACATCACAGCCCCATGTCTCTCCCATGTGTCTGGCGCCCGTCGTTGATGGAAACACGCCTTAATTGCATTTTCTTCTTTTTCTTTTTACTTTTTTTGCGACATTTCAAAAGTTTGCTTAAAATTCGCTTGACAATTAATGGAAACAGGCTAGTGTCAGTCATTCATTCATGCAGACAGTCATCAACACATCCATAACAGAGCCCCGTGGGCCACTACTGAATCTGTGCTTGTTTGTCATTTGCAAAATATCCCGAAATGTGAAATCCACATATTTTTGGGTATTATATTGCCTTTTTGTGAGGAAAAAAAATACAAATGAAAAGTTGTTCTGCATAAATATTTGTTCCAAAGCTGTCAAAGAAACTCATGGTCTTTAAATTACCTGTAGTTTGAAGCATCAAGATCTTCATGTTGTTTCACAAGATTTGAGCCTCTTTCTCCATCTGTCTTCTGGGTTTCTCATCAAGAGCAAAGCATAAATCAAATATGGTCATCGTGTGAATAAAGTGAACAAATCTGCTCTTCGGACTGTTTTACCAATAACAGCAATAGCAGAGGTGATTTTTCTCCAGCATTGTCTCTCTGACTTTCGCTCTGTCATTATTTGGTTTTTCTTTATCCCACTCCCCTGTTGCTTTCAAGCCGAGTCGCTTACTCATCTTCCATTTCTCAGCCTTTTGATTCCGTGCCAGTTTGCTTTGTGTGTAATTCTATTTTTATTTTCCCCTTGATTCTCTTCCCCATCACTCACTAAGATGTTTCTCTGCTTCTGGCTGCTCCTGTCTCTGATTCACTTCATCCATCTCCCCACTCTCTCCACTCGTTTTTTTAAGGTTTCCCTTGCTTTCTAA
>CABFOS010055481.1:23892-35508 GCA_900660315.1 Diretmoides pauciradiatus | reverse complement strand
CTCTCCTTCTGCTACTTCCACAACTTCTGTGGTTGCCACTCCACACAGCTCGATTCTCCAGATTTCTTGAGAACCGCATGTCCAAACAACTTCACACTTGACACTGCACTTCCTTGGGCCATGAGCAATACACCCGCCAAGTGTGAAGTTGATTGGATGAACGGTTCTCGAGATAAGTGAAGGACACACATACATACATACATACAGACAGACAGACAGACAGACAGACAGACAGACAGACAAGACACACACACATGCACGCACGCACACACACACACACACACACACACACACAGAGAGACAGAGACTCCTTGCTTTATGTCTATCTAAGTCTTTGTTGTTCAGCCCAGTAACCTTCGTAAGTTATGGAGGAGGAAAAGTCATTAAAGAGTGACAGGAGTGATCAAGTGAAAGCATTAGCATTGCTCTGAAATTGAAACATCAGTTTAGACAAAAGGTTTGATCACAGCCAGTGGTACTTTATTCATATGATATGAGAAATAAAAAATGTAAGGAAGCTATTTTTAAGAGTTTAGTTTTAGAGAGACAGATGTATAAAAGCCATCATCTCTGACCCTCACACTCCTTTAACTAATACAGAGGGCATTCTGATGATCAGGCAGCATTTTCCCTATGCCTGAAAACATTCAGCATGTGTAATTGTAATAAATGTGCATTATATCATTATAGTCACTGCTAATGAAACAATTATGGATACAAAAATATAATTTCTATTATAATTCAACATCCCATATTGGGTGTCATATGAGAGATAATTTTATGAGAAATTCATTTCTGTGCACCATTAACTGATACAGGGGCTTATGTTTGGAATATAATTATTCATAGATTTGAGAAGTGTGAAGGCTGATTTGCATAGCTTCCACCTGTACCCTCAGAGAATAACAGAAATCCCACTCAGTCCCTCAGGGTTGAATTCCAAACCACAAGTGAAGCAAGAGGCTATCAGTCTGTCAAGAGGCTACCAGCCCCTCAAGCTACCAAGAGCAGGTTCAGTTGGATTCTGCAGAACAAGACAATCACGATGCAAGACAAACTCAGACTCAGACTCAAGGTCAGAACATGTTCTGACCAACAGCTCCTCTCTCCTAGACAGAGAACCTCTACAGACTTGAACTGCCACATCAGCCTTAGTGGACTCGAGGACACTTCATCACAACCGGACATTATTCATTATACATTACAACAATATTCATTCACTGATCAATGGCACAGATATTAACATATTTGATTGTAAATATCTAAATTTTGTCAGCTGGTATGCTTTTCCTTCTTATTTTCGTTCATCCATAGCTGTAGATGTGTTTACCAATTGTGAGGACCCCTGCCCTTCCCTGCCCCTCTGTCTGTGGTCTACCTGTCTTTCAGATACCTGGTGGGTGGGGCAGGGAATCATCAGTGCCAACTGGGACCTGGGTCTGGTGTTCCCAGGCTGTAAAGCCTTGGCCGTTACTAACAGTTTCTCTTCCTTATCCTTACAGGCACTGTTTGTTTGATTTAGTATGCTGCTTTAAGTTCATTCATATGCCTTGTTTTGCACCTTACAACACCCACTTACACACATCCATCACTCATGCACACTTACACCACTGACTATACTGACAACCCCACCCCACATCTTAATCCTCCTCAATTGGCACTTTAAATTACTTAATTTGGTTTAATAAAATATATTTGATTAAAACTTTATCAGGGTGTGTCTCCTGTTTGTTGTGGCCTAAGAGTCGGGTCATAACACAATTAAAACAGGAGTCTGGCTCATAGGTGTTGCATTTATAAAATGTTTTACTTCTGATAGCTTAAATAATTCACTTCCTTCAGATTAAATAACTGATTGTGCTGTTTTGTTCACTAATTGGCCCTTCAGCAGATTGCCCATAAGTGTGAGTGGATCCCCTGCAGTTTGCCTACCAGGCAAACAGGTCGGTGGATGAAGTCAACATGGGACTGCACTACATCCTGCAACACCTCGACTCCCCAGGGACACAAGCAAGGGTCGTGTTTGTGGACTTCAGCTCAGTATTCAACAGCATCGTCCCAGACATCCTTCACTCCAAACTCACCCAGCTCACTGTGCCAACTCACACCTGTCAGTGGATCACAACTGGAGGCAGCAGGTGAGGCTGGGAAAAATCACATCCAGCACCCGAACAATCAGCACTGGCGCCCCCCAGGGATGTGTGCTCTCCCCTCTGCTCTTCTCCCTCTACACAAATGACTGCACCTCCAGAGACCCGTCTGTTAAACTCCTGAAGTTTGCAGACGACACAACGGTCATCAGCCTCATCCAGGGCCTGTGACGAGTCTCCATACAGACAGGAGATTGAACAACCTGGAGCTGAACAAGCTCAAAAACTGTGGAGATGACAGCGGACTTCAGGAGGAGCGCCCCAACACTGCCCCCCTCACCATACTCACCAGCACTGTGTCTGCTGTGGAAACCTTTATGTTTCTGGGATCCACAATCTCCCAGGACCTAAAGTGGGCGTCCAACACAGACACAAAAAAGGTCCAGCAGAGGCTTTACTTCCTGTGACAGCTCAAAAAGTTCAACCTGCCTCAGGAGCTGCTGATCCAGTTCTACACTGCAACCATCCAGTCTGTTCTCATCTCTTCCATCACTGTCTGGTTTGGATCGACAACCAAACGAACCGGAACAGACTACAACGGACAGTTAGGACTGCAGAGAAAATCATCAGTGCCAACCTGCCAACCTCCATCCAGGACTTATACATGTCCAGAGTCAGGAAACGGGCAGGAAACATCACTGCAGACCCATCACACCCTGGACACAACCTGTTCCAGCTCCTCCCCTCTGGTAGGCGCTACAGAGTACACTGTACTCTGTAGCGCCTCTGTAGAGCTGCACTGTACGCCAAAACAAAACAAACGCCACAACAACAGTTTCTTTCTGCAGGCCATCACTCTGATAAACAGTTAAATCAGTCATAGTGTCAGAAACAATCCCTGTGCAATAAACCTGAACATTCCTGAACAACCTGAAACACTGAACATTCACTGTATGTACAATTCAAAATTATACATTTTGTAGTCAAAACAGTTTTTAACATATCATCACTGTCAGTATGATCCAAGCATGCTGCATATACTGTATATTCAATGTTTATGTTTACCTTTGTTCTATATGGTAGTTAAATGTTTGTTTACCTTTGCTCAGCTTGTTGTCTTTGTTTCAGCTGTATGTCTAGTCTGTGTAAGTACTTTGAGAGCAATGGGGGGGGATGAATCAAATTCCTTGTATGTGTGTGAACATAGTTGGCCAATAAAGCTGATTCTGATTGTGATTCTGAATGTGTGTGTCTGTCTGTGTCAGTCCGAATGACTGAATAAATAAAGTTGATATTTTGTTAAATTTTATTACCTTTGGTTTGGCTCAACCTAAATTCTACCTGTTTGCAACCAACCTAGTTCACATTCACAACTATTGGGGATGTGGGTGGGAAGCTGGAGCACATGGAGGAAACCTACAGTATACAAATACTAGGGGAATATGCAAATATAAAAAGGGTCTGGAACTGAACCAGGGCCTTCTTGCTGTGAGGCAACAGTGAGCCACAATTCATCATCACCATTTAATTTATTACACACGCTTCATTAAAAGCAGTTTGCAAATTGCTACAGGACCTATTGTGTGGTCGTTTTTGTGATCATCATCAGCCTTCACTTTGCATTCAGTACCTGCATGAGCAAGACAGGGGACATGAAGTGTCATTCTCTTATTCAGTTTTGGGTCATGATTTTCAAGGGGTTTCTTTTAACACTAGAGCTTTCAGGGCATCATTAGTGAAAATTAGACAATAATAGAAGTAATAAGTAATCTCTTCAATGCATGTTTTTTCCTAGCAAAGGAGTGTTGTGGACTTTTGTTGTGGAATCTGTCATAATGTCTCATAATGTGAACCCTACACACCTAGGTGCCCTAGGCTAAGCTCCTATACTCATTCTGGTCATAGTGCTTGTACTGACAAGTTTAACCAGCTTATCCATATAGGACTGTAGTTGTGCTGAATGCCACTGGGAGCTAAAACTCCCACCAAAGTTCAAATAACAGCACTGACAGTGAAAACAGAGAGGAGATCGTCACAGATCATCACAGGTAAGAACTGCTAAAATCTTCCTCTTGACCAGTCTCTCTTTCTGTCTCATATTCCATGTCTACAGTTGTCTTTCTGATTACATATCATCTTCTCTTGGTAATGAAAAATGTAGTGATAAAAGTGTAAAATCTACTTTTATTTCACATGGACTTTATTATTTTGATGTGGACTTGTATTCAAGGCCACACCCCTTACTTCCTGTGCTGCTAATTATTTCCTTTGAATTTTTTTTATTCTATGTGTTGAGCAAGTTTAACAATAGTCTGCCAACAGACAAAGATGTATAACATAAAACTTTATGTTATACATTAACTTAGTCATGTCTGAAAATGTAATAAAGTATTGTTGTCGTGTGAAACCTCATAACTCCTGTTTTGGTGATTTACATGTCATTTCACTCAGGATTCCATAGTCCTCTTGAGCTCATGAAACTCTTTCAAATCACATCGGATAATGTCAAAAATGCATTTTGACAGGCTTTCTTTTCTTACTTTCTTTTAAAAATATGCTTGAAGTTTAAAAAAAGAGTCTATAGTAATTGTTCTTTCTGCAAGAATATACTCCAATTCCAATTTCCACTGATAGGAAAAAAATATATCCTTTGTCCTAATCTTTGCAAGTGCTGTCTTAATGGGCGCTCACACATACAAATAAAGTTCACTGAGAAAATAACTTCTTCAAACAGGAGGAGTAAAGTTAAATGTGAGAGCTGTCAAGTATGTGTCAATATTGTCTGCCCACGGTAGAAGCAAACTTACTCCTCCAAGTCAAAAGGCAGGTGTAGAACATGTGACACGGAGGCATTCGTTCTAATTTTGGGGAAGAAAACCGCATCAAACGTGATAACTTTTGGTCTGCAAATAGTCTGCCTGACTAATAGGTTGTTGTGTGATTGTCTCCTTTCTTAAGAGGTGCAGTAGCTCACCTACTGGAAATGTTGTTAAACAACATGCCTCTGCAAATGACAAACCACCATTTTGACACGTTTCTTGTAAAGACTTGTTTAAAAACAAGACTAATGTACAGTGACCAGGAGTAGAACGCCCAGTGGATGTTAGAGCTCCCAATCCATTTCTAACTTACTATGAATCCTTTTCTCTCAGATTGCCAGAACTGAAGCTTACTCTGCTTGACCTGTGCGGTATGTATGGGTCAGTACCTGCGGAAACTGAAGAAACTAAAGAAAATGCAGCAAATGCCACAGACGGTACTTTTTTCATTAATATTTGGTGTTATTAAGTGCAGCTACACACACACACACACACACACACACACACATACACTTCAGTAATGTTTGAGGTTCAATTTGTGGACTGAAGCATGCACTGCATTTTGTGCACATGTATGTGTGCGCACAACCTGCTTGCATATCTCAAATAGTTCACAGTCTCCTTCCTTGTGTTGTTCTTTTTGGTAATGTACTAGAATGGAGATGGATGTCAGATCCCAAAAAAGCTGGTTGGCTGTTTTCACAAGACCTTCTCCACAACAACAAAGATTCAAAAAGTATCTGTCTAAGAATGGACATCAGAAAAGACAAGGAAGACCAAGACCGAGCTTTAGTCATATTCTACAAAAGAGACAACATTCAGTGGGCGTCGCCACTTAGATGCATTCTTGACGGTAGGCCTCTACTCACTGCATTATATTATTTTGAATGGTGACAGAACCAGCACATTGGTAATGATATATGTATAAACGATTCTGACATTTGTTCACAGGTGATGTTGCGACAGGAAGTGGGGTGACCCGTCACATGATGTCAACAGTGATCTTCAAACTTATAAGTGGATTCCATTTAAATTTAGGTTAGACCAATGCACTGATGTGAGATCCATACTTTTAAAAGTTTGCTTTTTAACAAGACTTGGTGCTCTCTGCTGAGACTTTATTCTACTCATTAAGTAGAATGTCAAATACCAATTGTCATTTTCTATCTATAGCCTATTGATTCAGTATTGTCACTAGTCTTGTGCTCTCAATCTTCTATTAACTCTCACATAACTTACCATTGTTGCAGGAAGTGCCGCCATCACCAGAGTCTTTGAAGGTGAGCCTGATCACCTCACTCCCTCAGTTTCAGATGTACTGCTTGACAATGACATGTTCGCCATAGCAGGCCGAATGATTGGCCATTCATTTTTGCATGGCGGTCCAAGTTTTCCAGGACTCAGCCCAGCCATCATTCACGTTCTCTTTGGAGGCTCATTGGAGACTGCTACTGTGACAATAGAAGACTGCCCAGACATTGACTTGCGTGACACCCTAAACATGGTAAGAAAGGAATATAATGGAGAATTCAGCATTATCATTTTTGGAAAATTTGTACTGAAATTGATGTGAGGTTTTACTTGCAATTTGCCAAGCATGGTGCATTAATTCAATATGTTTTTCATTGTATCTCCTTCCAGCTTGAAGGAGAAGCTGAATTAAAAGAACTGGATCCCGTCGTTCAGCTCTGCCTGTCCTGGAATCTACCAGCACCAAATGCCACCAACAGGAAATGGCTGTTTGAAAAACTTCTCCTGCATGCTGTAATGTTAAATTACTTCTATTTACTCCACTATCAGCTTCTCAACTGAAGGTTTTTCCTTTAAACTATGCTGTTCAACAGTGTTAAATTCACCAAATCACTTTGTCACAAGAGAATATGTGTTAGTACACTCTCATCCATAATAAGGACATTTGCAAGCTATCTATTTCAGGCCTGGAAAACACAATTTGCATTCCATAACCGTTCTGGACTTTCTCTGAGCTTGGGAACCCTGAACTCAACAAGATAGGCTAGTTGCCAGCAACATTTAACATAGTTACCATCTAAACATTTTACTCAAATAATGATTTATAAACATTAACTACAAATTCTATGTGTTGACACAGTAAAATACGGTGCATATGAACACATCTTACTCAATGCCTTAAAGCTGACAAAAATATTATCTGATAACATTTGGCATAGGAGAGAGATGTGCCATTAATTGCGTGATCCCTGTTTATAAAGAGGTGGGGCCGAAATCCTAAAATTCACATAATTACAGCCCAGAAGGGAAAATAGTGATTTTGTGTATGTTATGTTTTGCCTCTTTTGCTGCAGGTTATAGGGCGAACAATGCGGCAAATTAATCAGTTCCGGAAAGGGTTAAAGGAGACTGGACTCTGGCCACTTCTCATCCAAAGAAGAGATGTAATCCCCTTACTCTTACCCACAGAATCAGAGGCACATGTCACACCACAGGTAGAGCAGCACGGCCATGTCTAATAATGAGCAACAATTACTTTATCTTGACACACAATTTATCTGGGAGGCTTTTAAAATTTTGGTCATTTTCAAAGTTAACTCTATTACTCATGTTAGTGTGTTTTTCTCACTGGGACAAAAAGTTTTGAAATTGGTTCAGTATTGATGGAGCGGTGATTGTTTAGCGATTAGCGCTAACTGCTAATGTTACAGTATTGGGCACCTTCTTACCTAAATTTCCGTTTTCTATAAGCGTTTTTTTTGTTTTGTTGTTGCCACTAACAGGCTCCGATTGTTGTTCTTAATTGTATCAATTGATCCCTATAGCGAAATGAAAAGATTGTCTTTACCTTTTGCTGGATTCTGTCTTGTTTTGTCTTAGCTCGTAGCGTTAGCCACCGGAAACCGGAAATCTCGCGAGAGCCACCGGAAACCGGAAATCTCGCGAGAGATCGCATCCGCTGACGCTCCGGAAGACGTCTTCCTTCTCGCGAGACTTCCGGTTTCCGGTGGCTAACGCTACGAGCTAAGACAAAACAAGACAGAATCCAGCAAAAGGTAAAGACAATGAAAACGGAAATTTAGGTAAGAAGGTGCCCAATACTGTAACATTAGCGGTTACCGCTCCGTCAATAGTGGACATATTTCAAAACTTTTTGTCCCCATAAGTCAGAAACACACTAACATGAGGAAATAGAGTTAACTTTGAAAATGACCGGAATTATCCTTTAATACAACATGGTTCATAACAACATTGAACAATTATCTAATAAAGATTGTTTTGAATCAAACTATTAATTTGTGATTGTAGGTGATCTTGGATTCTATCATCTGGCCATCATCTATCACGGTCATCTTCGAGATCTACCAACCAATCTGCGAAGATGAAGCTGAGGTCGAGGATGTATGCAGAGTGTCCGGCTACTTGAGAAAATTTATCAAAAATGGTATAAGGATGTTTCCTTTCTGTCTCTCCTTCACTCACTTTTGTCCATTCTCCATCTCTTTGGGTTCAAACATCTTGAGGCTGTGTGTTGCAATTATCTCATTGGAGAACTTGACATCTGAAAGTTGGGAAACAAAACATTTCATAGTGCCCTAAAACTGGAATTCTTAGCAGTCCCCGAGTTTATTAGCTGTTATTGAAATGGGCAAGTATTAGTTTGGGGAAAAATCTTTCTTTTAATATATATACGGTATTATAACATTCAAAATTATGTTGTTTACTGGGGTTGAGAGCTTAAAATTGAGGTCTTTCACTGTTGGAAATACAGCTTTCCACCACTTTCTGCCTGAAGAAATCGATTTCAGTGTGTAGCATCCTTTTAAAACCCAAGATTAAGCCTGTTTAGTCCACATTCTGTATTGACTGATTAAATATTATTTTAATACAGCATCATCTGCTGAGCTGAAGAGCCTCCTAAAGTTCTGGATAGGATGGGAGGTGCCAGCCAAAGAGATGAAGGTGGAAATAGTGGAGGCCACACTTCCCACATCCTCGACATGTTTTGAGACGCTGCGGTTGCCTAGGCATTACACCGCATACAAGACATTCCAAGAGGAATTGCGGGCATGCATATCAACCAGTCATAGTGGTTTTGGCAGCGCCTAAGGGAAATACTGATCAATTCATCAAGATTTAAATTCTGGACCTTGTCAGTGTGTGTGCGCCCCAGGACTCGATTTACAGTTTAATGATGTACTGATTTGTGACATTCACCAGTCATTCATGTCATAGCATATTACAGGGAGGACATACACACGCACACACACACACACACATTCTACATCACATAGCTGCTATTCTATATTTTTCTATAAAATATTTTATTTTATTTCCCAAATCGAACATGAGCAGTCCTAAGTCTCTACTTTGCTGCATTTCTTTTTGTAACTCTTTGTTTGCTACGGTCGTCCTATTGTCAAACTCTTGACCCTGAGTCTCTGGTCACCCAGGCAACTGGAACCAAGGAAATGAAGTTGCAGCAGCATAGCAGGTCAGAGCAGCACGGGCAGCTCGGCCTCAGAACACACCTGATAGACTGGAGACAGGTTCCACTTGAAAATGAACTCTTGATTTTGGGATCTGTTCCATCTTTGACATGAACAGATTAATTAATTAATTAATTACAAATTAATATGAATAAACTTCATATTGAATGACATGCATTTTACTTTGCGCTGAATTTTTATTTATTTATTTATTTTATTACGCTGTAGACTTTCACTCTGTCATCATAATAATGTAGTGTGCGTGTATGTGCGCGTGTGTGTGTATACAGTTCATGCATACATGAATAAACTTGTGTGTACTGTATATGAATTATTCAGAAGATAATAGCATCAGCTCCAGGCTTCTCTTCAGCTCAGTACCCACAATGGCCACGTGATGGCAGTAAAGGTGAACCAGCCACCATTCAAAGCTGAATACTCGGCTTTCTCTACCACCAGTATCTACTGTAACAGCAACGCAACACACTCCTATCAATCCTTTCTCGTAAACAATACACACATCTGCCTGATATGTATTTCTGAGAAGCCTAGAGGGGAAGGAAGTGAGAAAATGGAGTCTAACTTACACTCATAACACAATCTCCTACTTCCTACTTTTCTTAATTTGCTCATGCAGTATTACCTTGACAGTCTATCTGCAAAATAAGGCAATTTTTTGTTCACAATGCATACAGTCATACAGTTTGTCATCTTGCTTTGTGTGTGTGTGTGTGTGTGTGTGTGTGTGTGTGTGTGTGTGTGTGTGTGTGTGTGTCTGTCTCTCTCTCTCTCTCTCTCTCAGAGTCAGAAACTCCCCTGTTCCTCAACGCATCATAAGTTCACAGACTCACGTAGCAACAACTTCAGAGGCTCCTCCCTTATCCCACATCTGGGATAGTGGTAGACTACAGAGGCACATACCAACGCTGGCTTACTGGGTGTATTTGTGTTATTTGACTAACCCAAAAGCTGCAGTACAACTCAGCTCCCTTGCTCTTGCAGACTAAGCTAAATTCCACCTTGGACTGCTGATTTCCTGGACACACCCGAGTGCTGCATTAGGGCCAGTAGAAGCTGGGAGTCAAGCCTCAACCTGTCCATCATCACTGAGAAACAGAAGGTAAGCACTAATAATATCTATAGCTTGTTTCACCTTTCTTGCTTTCTCCCTGCCTTTGCTTTGCCTAATGTCTTCTCTCTCTGCCAACACAGTATATCCATCAGGGGAAAAATCATTAAGCTTTTAAAGCTGTTGTTGTGGCTCCAGAACCAGAAGGACCAGGTTAGGCTGCATATCTTTGTTTGAACAGTTATCGTGGTCTAGGGTTTGCAAAGAGGTGTCACACGCTAGTTTGGCTAGGGAAGTTGGTAGTTAAACAGTAACATGCTGTCTTTAATATGGAACAATAATATATGAGAAAACCTAGTAAAGAGTGCAACAGGAGTATGCTCCTTGATGTCTGGTGTGGGGGATTAAGTCAGTAGGAGAAGCAGATCACTCACATCGATGTTCGTGCTTACAGATCACATAGTCACGCATAGACTTCCTGATTTTTGACCACATTTACCCCTCTCTCTCCTTCACTCTGCTGTTTTTACCCAGTGTGTGTTAACTGATCTGACATGTCTAAACTCGCATGTAATCAGAAGCCTACTTCTGCTGTACACAAACAATGAGTTTTCACTCTCGATCTTACCACCATCTCAGAAAGCTGAGGTCAGGACAGCATTCGTAGGCCACAGAGACACGGAAAAACCTGAAGTTGCTTGCGTTACTAGGCTAAACATACACGCTAAACCCCAAGGAAAGACATAGGTAGACCGTATCCCTCTAACTCAACTTCAGAATGGAGAATACTCTATCACACACTGATGAGATTTGAGATTTCATTAATCTCCCCTCTCTCTGGTCTCAAAGCTCAAATTCTAAAAAGACAACAACAAAAAACAATACATGAATATGATCCATTTTGGTCAGAATACAACAGCTGCTTTAATTCACTGTTGTATGATCAGTTGTCAACTATTTTGCATGTTATATTTGCAACAAGAAGGCCCCGGGTTCGACTCCCGGTTGGGCCGTGGGGACTTTCTGTGTGGAGTTTGCATGTTCTCCCCGTGCCTGCGTGGGTTTTCTCCGGGTACTCCGGTTTCCTCCCACCGTCCAAAGACATGCAGATTTGGGGCTAGGTGAATTGGGGAGATCGGAAGAGCACACGTCTGAACTCCAGTCACCAGATCATCTCG
>CABFOS010055481.1:4999-15301 GCA_900660315.1 Diretmoides pauciradiatus | reverse complement strand
CTACTGACATTGAGGAAGTGACCTTCCACAGGGAAAGATAATCCTCAGGATGCTGCTGAACTGTGTCCTGGCTGAGAGCACTGGGCTGGATTCCCTGGATTTGCACACGCACGCATGCACACACACACACACCCACACACACACACACACACACAAGCTCAGTTGCTCATCCGGTGTGGCAAACTACATGGACATCTCTGGTGTAAATGAAACCCCTTGCAGCCGAGTTCTGCAATCGACTCAGTGTGGATCTTTATATAATCTTTAATAGCTTCCTCCTCTTTTACTTTACGCCAAGCTATTTGCGGCAGCTCCTTCCGTGTCTGTTTTATTGTTTGGGCCTATAATTGGATTGGCAGTAACAGCGAGCTGAGAGCCGTTTGGAGCTTGTAAAAGGTGTCACTCTGCGATGGCAGCCCCGTTTTAATTAAGTTCTCGGCTGGAGTTGAGCAGCTTTTATCTAGCTTGCTCTGATGAGCCCCAAGTGCAGGAGTGTTCCACAACGTACTGCAGGAAAAGCAGAAAGGGGGGGGGGGTTATAACAGCTGTAGATAGCCCAGTTTACTGTACTCAGTGTCCCTCCCTAGATACCAATCTGCAAGCCTGTACCCAGCAGATACTGGGAGACATCATAAAAACTCTATGTGTATTTGTGTGTGTGTGTGTGTGTGTGTGTGTGTGTGTGTGTGTGTGTGTGTGTGTGTGTGTGTACACCATTACTGTGTCTGCATGTGCTCATTGTGACAGAGCCCCACCCATCAGTGGTGTGCAGTCATGTGTGTACTGGTGCAGATGCAGACCCAGCCCCGCGACATGGCGGCTGCAAATGGGCAAAAACAATCATCCAAACAAACACAATAGCAGACCAATCTCACACGCTGTTGTTGTAAATTCTAAAGTAATCCTATTTTACTGCCTGACTGCGTGTGTGCCTGTGTGTGAGGCTGATGCTGTAGGCAGGGCTGTACATGGCATAATGATTAGAGAGGTGTTCATCACAGTCCTTCCCTGCCTCTTCCCTCCTCCTCAATCCTCCTAATGGCCTACTCAGATCATCTTCCTCTAAATCAATACTTCCTGAAAGGAAGAATCCCACACCTAAGGACACTTTGTTCCTCACTGTAGATCACAGGTGACACATTTTCCATTCCAAGAATCCTCCGCTGGCTCTGGATCAGAACCTCATAGTGGACTTTGAACCACTTCTGATATCCATCACATCTAAAGGTCTGATCAGTTGCTGTGGGGGGTTGGGGGCTAGAGTGTGCAGAGGATGGCTGAGGTCTATCGGTGCAAGCTCTGGTCATGTGGAGAACAGAAAGTAGGGAGCAGAGGAGGCAGGGTGTTAAATCACATGCAGCCCAGATGCGGAGACATTAAAAGAGATTTATTGATCACTTCACAGAGCTTAACTGTTGAGGAAGAGCAAAAATTAAACTGGATACGGAGATGACCTTTACAACAGCCTCAACCAGGGATAGGGATATTTCTCTCTGTATCCATGCCCCAGTGTGTATATGTGTTGATTGTGTGTGTGTGTTGTATGATTGAGAGGAATGGGAATTTAAGATTTAGTCAGGTTGAGCGTCTGAAAATTGTACTACCAGCATCATCTGTGGATGTGCTGTATACTTTATG
The DNA here is from genome assembly GCA_900660315.1 of Diretmoides pauciradiatus. NCBI lineage: Eukaryota > Metazoa > Chordata > Actinopteri > Trachichthyiformes > Diretmidae > Diretmoides > Diretmoides pauciradiatus. The sequence goes on along the minus strand of CABFOS010055481.1, from coordinate 13,663 downwards.
TGGCTCTGTCGAAGTGTGTTTGAATGCTGCGCATAACATCTAAATACTTGGAATAAATTGTAGCAGCACTATTGCCCGCTCAGCAAATCACTGCTACATTAGGCTCACCTAAGTACCACATACATATACAGGCTCTGGTAGTTTTTAGGATGCTTTCATATGGAAAGCAGTTGCCCAGCACAAGGCAAAAAAAGTGCACCAACACTAATGACAAAACCAATCATTTTACTCTGCTCTCAAATGAGAGGAGTTACACTTATTACATTGCTCAGATGAAGAGTATCTTATGAGGCAACAAACACAGGGATTTATGAGTACAGCTGATTCACAAGTTTGTGCATTTACGTTTGTTCATGCAATGATAAAGAGTTCGAGGTTGGTGCTGAGGTGTTTGCCATGAACTAGCCTAGCGGAAGCAGGTAAAAGCTTTATGGAAGCTGTAGTTTCTCTGGCATGAATCTGTGGAGGAACACTACATCTCAAGAGAATCCGCATGACAACCGGTCATTTATTTCACAATCCAATTTGTGTTAATTGTATTACAAAGTGGTAACTGCGTTAGCTCCATCAGTAATCAGCTTACTACCGCAGTGCAGCTGGATACATACCTGTACACCAGGCTTATGTAATGATGGGGGAATCTCATTCATTTCAAACCGTGGTGTAAAACCCCAGGACACCCAACCAGGTAATCTGGCTTGCTGGAACCCTCATTCCATATGTAATAACCCCTGGTGTGTGTGTGCGTGCGTGCGTGTGTTTCTACATGGGTTCTTATGCTCATAAACATAACATACCGGTATGTACGCGTGTGTGTTGCACACCCAGACACCCCCTGCTCATATTATCATGCAAATGGGAAACAATCTGAAACACACCACTGGCTGCCATGCTCAGGATCAGTGCAGAGAACTGTGTCTACTCTTTTTCACCAATCTTGACTCCTAACTCTCACTCCCTCTCCTCCTGGGTTGTTTCTTCCCTGTTATAATTTTCTTAGGCAGCACAACAGAAAGGCAGATTAAACCGTGCTGCTCCATACCGTGTTGGTACTACAGCTTGTCCAATATATGTCTGTAGGCTGGGGATGCTTCTTCTTTGTGAGGTTAATCATTTAGGCAAAGGAACAAAGTTAATGAGGCAACTTACAGTATAATCCGAGGCTATTTGGAGTTCTGTCAACAGTATTGACTGCACTGCAGATGGGATAAGATATCGTTGGAGGGCACTGATGACCTACATAGCAAGGACAAGACAGTAGCTCAACAGCAGCACAACACAGTGATCCCATAGCTCTCCAGGGTACATATTCTGCAGTAAATACACAACAGTCAAAGCATCCTATGTGTACAGCATGTTTTTCCTCCCATGCAGTGTCCTTTATCTTTACCGTCCCCAGGCTTCCTATTAACCAGTAGGAGAATCCAGCTATATAGTGAGCAGCTATATACACTACTACCATGAGCTGCTGAGCAACACACAATCAATGCTGATTCACCTAACAATTAGCAAATAATTCAATTAGTAAGCTAGCAATGGTAGAGAGGGTATGGCTGCGGTCTGTCACATGTGTGGTTTGAATGATGCTCATGAGTGCCTGATAGAGAAGCTTTGTCTAGAGGGAGAAGATGTAGAAAAGTGTAAGCGAAACTCAACCACAGAGCACATTAAAGACAGTCCTTTTTCCGTAAACACAATCCAGCCAATAATGAAAATGACTAGGATGCTCAGGGTTTGCAGGTAAAGCACGGTATTTAAAATGGATACTACTACTGTACTACCAATAATACTACTAATACTAATACTAATGCTAAAAATAGCTGCTGACCTCATGGCATAAACCCTTTTTAAGGTGAACCATCCTGAAATCATCCAATTCTTGGATCAAAGGTGACTGTACTTGCCATTTAAGGTAGAAGGAACATTTCTTTTCTTTGATTACTTCCAGGTCCTTGAAAGGTCAAGGCAATACAATGACATTTGAAATCGTCATGTCTAGCCCCAGAAAGCAGGACGATGGGGAGCGATTAGGAGGGACCTCTGTAGTTGAAAGACATTTAGCGTGGCTGCAGAGACACCACTCGAGCCGTTATTTGCTTCCACTGGAATCCCTGATTGCACAGTGGCATCACATGCTCAAACCAGTGGGGGTGGGTGACACACACATACATGATGCAACGAGCACACATATGCTCACACGAACAAACACATGCACACGCGCGCACACACACACACACACACACACACACACACACACACACACACACACAAACATCGTAAAAACCCCATATGTCTGAACACAGAAACGACCAGACGCATTGTCCCCTGGGTAATGAAAGAGCATTGTGGGACTGTGGTTGCTGTAAAACCCAATTAGTGTGTGTGGTTTTATCAGTTCTCTCAGTTAGATCTACACATATAGATAACCCCTAGCACGTCCTGCCTATTTGTCTGCCCCCTGCTGGACACATCCTGTGTGTGTGTCTGTTTTGGCAAAGGCTATTTCATAATGCTATAATAAAAACAGAGGCAAAGCCTTGCATGATAATCAACAACCCACCACACAATAAGAATCACATGTTGTATGTGTGTTCTGATAGTCATAATCATGTAGTTAAATCTTAGGTGATGCAAGAAAAATGTATTGCTCTGTATAGCAGATCATTAAACAAAGATTATGGCTGTTTCCTGACGCAATCTGCTCAGCATGTCTCAGAGCTGGATTTCTTGGCTTCAAACGACTGTAGCTGAAGAATGGAGCAGTGGCTGACGGCGTCACGACATCAGCCTTATTCCTGACTTCAAACACCTCCGTCTCCCACTGCCACATAAAAGAGCAGAACAGAGTGGTGGCAATCGCTCTGCTGTTCAGGCAGCCGGCGTGCTGTGCATGCCTCTGCTCAACCGCAGCCCCCAAAAGAGCTGCTTCTGTATTCATGTGCCGCATCATTCTGGGCTCTTTGATGGCACAGATCACTGTCAAGATGCTGAGACTCTTCACAAACATACTGTATGGTTGGAAAATAGTGAAAAAAACATGCATTCTGCATTCTGCAGACATAAACAGAGATCAAGTGTGTGTGTGTGTGTGTGTGTGTGTGTGTGTGTTTGTGTTTGTGTGATTAACAGGGTATTGATCAGGGACATCACCCCACTCATCATATTGCCTCTTTTTATTGCTCTTAATTATACATGTCATAAACATGATGTGGCCCTCCTCACCCTTTTACCTTTCTAAACTGAAAATCAGTTAACAATTGAGCAGACATCGTCACATATCAAAAATCTAGCAAAAAATGTAGAGTTGAATTTACTTGCGTGTACTCACACATTGTGCAAAATGTAAACAAATAAATAAGCTGTAATTGCGGCCTGTGATATCACACAAGACATGAGGTAATGCTGACATACTTACCAAGAAAACATGGGCTCTTGTCATGGCATGGAGCGGTTAGACTGAGTCAGTAATGATAAAGCGGGTTGAGCGAATAATGATTAATTGAGTAATAAACAGAAGTGGCTTTGCTACTGCTTGCAGCTCCTGGGCTGTGTACTTCACATCAATCCACCAAGTCAGGAACACCCAACAACCAACCTGACTCCTCAGCTTGGAAAACACATGGAAATAGTTATGCAGCCATAACAACAGACAGGCACAGAGACACACACGGAGGGTTTGGTTGGTTCTCTAACTGGTATAATGAGAGTTATCTGGATACAGTGCCTGCACGCTGTCTTGACACAGCATGTTTTTTTGTCATGCCTGGAGGGACGTGGGCGTTTGCACATGCCACACATTACCCCAAGTTGTCCAGGCTGGTACAGGCATGTGGATCATGTACTGTAACGCGAGCCACACCGCGTCACTTCCGACTTGGCATAGTTTACACAAGAGCTGGACAGGTGGCTTGAAAATGCAAAGTGATGTGGACTGAATGATCAAAATCACAATCTCGTTAATCATTTAAGAGTAAAGGAATCAGTCTTGAGATTGGTGCAGAGACAAATCGACAATCAACATAATAAACCAGTTCATACATACATACATACATACATACATACATACATACATACATACATACATACATACATACATACATACATACATACATAGTACAGGGACAAAGGGACCTTATATATATTGCAAGAGGAATGTATAAGACATGCAAACGTTCTCTGGAACTATTCTTATATATCTTTTCAACAGGTGTCATGCTTGTCTGGCATGATGTACTCACGAAGAGTGTTTCCTCCAAACTGCAAACTGCAGCCAGTGCCGCTCCATCCACAGGTATCTACTCTGACCACTGTTTAGTCGTGAGGCTGTGAAGGTTTCCAGAATAACCAAGTACCCAGTCAGAATCAGAATCACTTCATTGGCCAAGTACAATACATATGCATACATACAATACGTATTCACAGTAGTTTCACAGTACAAAACAACACAGACAACAAGGACAGACACAGCATGAGCATGTAAAGACTCAAGAAACACAATGGACATGAGACTATAGTATAGTACATATCATTCTACATGTACACATTCAATATTGCACATTAAAAGTGATAGCAGCATGGCTTCCAGTAGTGAGTGTCCAGTCCTGCATTATTCCAGTGCCAGCGACGCCCTGAGCAGTGTGGGCAGCACAGTGAGCGAGTCCTAACCTTTTATATTTATCCCAAAGGGCCAGCAGAGAGGCACTCGGGGGAAAAAGATGTGAAGTATTGTTTATGAAAAGATTTCCAAAATGTGTCTTTTTGTTGCTAATTCAGAACAAGAGGAAGAGCGCCCCCGTGTGGGGAGGGTGACGACAGAGCGATGTGACAGCACGTTAGACAACTACTGCTTTAACAACGGCCAGTGTATGCTTCTCCTGGACATCAATGAGAACCACTGCAAGTGAGAGTCTGTCTGTCTGTCTGTCTGTCTGTGTGTGTGTGTGTGTGTGTGTGTGTGTGTGTGTGTGTGTGTGTGTGTGTGTGTGTGTGTGTGTGTGTGTGTGTGTGAGAGAGAGAGAGAAAGTCTGTGTGCACTCACTGTCAGGGCTCTAGAGGTAGAGGAGGTAAGGGCGTGGGAGACGGCAGTGACGACTCTAGACAGGTTGTTCTCCAAGGTGACATCAGACACAGTCTGGGACAGGCTGTAGCCTCGGTACGTCCTGGAAGACAGCGACAAGAGCAGAATGCAGTTTGGGTCAAATTTTGGAACTGAGACACTACAACATCTCTACATAGTAACACATGTTCAATAAGGGTGCAACAGACCAATAATAATGACAATTGTTGTTACCGGTTCTAATAATCTGAGGTGCACCAATAGTATCTGTCGTATTGGAATCGGTGCCGATCTAGATCTGAAGTACTCGTATTCAGCAAATTAAGCTGTCCCGATACTTTAATTAGTTGTACTTTGGTGCAATAAAGTTATTTTCTGCCAGAGAGAAAAAATGTCTGCAGGGTAGTGAATCTTTGATCTCAGTGAAGGAAAGTGTCAACTGTGCGAAGGTGTCTGGCAGTGTTGAGAGTTAGTGAGGAGATCCTGCCTTCCAAATAAAAGCAGTCACTGTCAATTTAAAAGTAATGTTGCCATGAATATATAGTGTGAACAGGATATTTTCATTCATTTTAGGACCGGAAGTTACTTGTTTATTTTGGCTGGCTTGACACTGGTAGGCCAACATGAAAACGCTGAAAGATGACGTTTGTGAAAATCATTCTGCTCATTTTACACAAATGTCTGTGCATATATTGATCAAGTGAAGCAGATTGGCAATCTACTTAAAGCACTTACATATTTGCAACAGTGATGTAAAACACCACCACTAAGGGACTCAAGGGGTCACCAAAATCATCAAATTTCAAATTCTTCTGGTAGCAGCTTTAACATACTAAGTGTGATGTTAAATGAGTTTGTAATGTGTTTCCACTGAAGTGTGTTGATTTTGTGCATGTGAAAAGTACCTTGTGATGGTGCTGACGGTGAACTGGGAGGGTGGTTGTGTCTCGTGCATCAGCAGCTGCAGGTAGACAGAACTCTGGTCCCTGGCAATAGCCACCACTGGGTCTACCTGGCCCTGGTCACAGTCATAGAACAACCTGGGAACCAGCCTGGGGAGGAGAGAGATGGGAAAGACCGTGGTGGGGGCAATAAGTAGGGTAGGAGAGAGGGAAGAAAAAGAGAATATTATTTCAATTGATTATGAAAGAGTAAGAGAGAAGAGAGAATACGTGTGAGGAGGAGGTGTACCTGCTGACAGTGGAGGCTGCCACATGTCTTACTCTAGGATCATCATCTCCCAATAGCTGGATGACCACATCATTCAGGATCCTGTCCTGCAGACGCAAACGCTGTATACAGAAAATGTGGAAGAATTAGGGACCACAGGCAGGAGGAACTCAGGGACCAACAACTGAAAAGTATATGTGTGTAAAAAGTTAAAGGGAATTGAAAAACAAAATTAAAAGTAAAATAAATAGTGAACAGCTATTTCCAAAGCAAAGATAATACAAGATAGTATGGAGTTTTTACCCCAGTGTAGTGATGATCCCCTTTGTGCAAACTCTCCGTTTTCCTCTCCAGGAAATTCACTAACCTGAGAGAAAGAAAAAAACGAGTGAGTGATTTAAAAAAAAAAAACTTGGTCAGAAAATGTCGCAAAATGAGGTCATGCAACACCAGATTGTATTAGGTTTATGTTTTACCGAAAGTCCATCTCAGCCAAGGTCTCCAAGAGCTCAGTTCGAACCAGCCAATAGGAGCAGTCCCTCAGGGCCAATAGGTCTACCAACAGCTGTAGGCCCAGCTCACTTAGGGTGCTACTGCATACGGTCATGATGCAGTGCTAAAAACACACACAGACACACACACACACACAGGTCAGACATACATGTAAACACACACGTAGACACACATGTAAACACACACGTCTCCTACCCTGACTGCAGAGCAAGCCATCTTGCAGGTGACGGAGGAATTATCTTTCAGGGTTTTCTGGAGCAAAGGCACCAAGTCCACCAGGGACAGAGGGTTACCTGGGGGAAAACATGGCAGAGGGACAGAAGGAGAGATGGAGTAAGTAATAAAAAGAATTTTACAGGGACTAGTGATGTTTCAAGTTCCCAACTCAGTATTCAATGCCATCTAAGCCTTTAAAATATCCGCACGAAGACACATAAACAGCTGTGCAAACATTTTCCCACACAGACACACTCCTGACCTGTTGCACTCTGCACACTGGCCAGCCAGGTGTGTATGTTGTAGCGCGTTTTGGTGAGTGCGGCCTGTGTGATGGCTGCACAGAGGATTGCTGTTGCCCCCCTGATCTGGGGGTCTCCATGGTCAATGAGGCCCAGCACGTCACTGATATACTGCTGCTCTGCAAGGGGACACAGGAAGGAGCCACTTGGAGACACAATTGAGCTGGAGTATCTATTCTATATGTGTGCCCATGTGTGGAAAGACATGTGTGAAAGGATTGTGGGTTATGCGCGTGATTGTCCGTACCCTCTGCTGGAATGCCGTCCAGCGGCTCCAGGTAGAGGGAATTAAAGAAGGCCTCAGGATGCAGCGCCGCCGCCGCCCCAACGCAGCTTACCGCCAGAGCCTTCACACTCACTCGCACCTCCTTGTCAGGGACTAGACCTGGGGAAAACACACACACACAAGTTTCAGACACAGACACATTAGCAACACACAAATGTGTGCACAAGTCAGATGGTAACAGGTTAAATTTTCAATGACCCATGTAGTAGACAGTGAAACACTAACCTGGGTGTGACCCTCTGACATCAAAAACCCCAAGGAAAGAGAAACCACTCTGCATTTTAATCAAATCAAACAGTTCCCTGCAGGATCTTCACTCTGTGCACTGATCAAAGGAGCTATGATCAAAAGAACCTAAACAGTATTGTCTGGTCACAGCCCTGTGCACCCCAGAGGTCCTGACACAACTTCATGTGGTCTCGTCTGACTGGAGGGCAACCTGGTGTGAACGCACCTTGCCCATGCAGAAAACACAAGTACAAAATAATATATATATAGAATATAAAAGAATAAGTGTGGAACAGGTTTCGTGTGTAACAAATCAAGATGTGTTACAGTGTTTACTCATCTGTGGCACACTACCATGTTAGGCTCATCTGTGGCACACTACCACAATGTCAGCACAGCTGCCACAAAATAAACAGTTTATCGTATAGAAATTGATCTAAATAGATCTCTAATGCTGCACGTAAGAGGTGTGCATCACATTATCTTCTCTGTCGCACCATCCTTGATTCATCCACTCACCCTTCTTCTGTCCTGTCAGGAGGAAGGAAGCAGCAAGAAGCCGTACACAATGCACCAATGGCTCCACCCCCTGGTCTGTATAGTGTCCAATAGGACCCTTTATCCTTGATGGCTAGAAACAAGCGACAAAGATGGACAATCAGACTTTGGATAATTCAGTAATTTTGCTTCATTTACCTTCATTTGAAGTGAGCAACATTGGCATGGGATTGTGTGTGTGTGTGTGTGTGTGTGTGTGTGTACCTTGTTGTCTGGTTCAGGTTCAACAGGTTCATCCTTTGGTATGAAGCGGTCCACGCTGCTGTCTGAAGCCTGCCTATTATGACCTCGGCCTTCCAGGAGATGAGGCTTGCTCAGAGCTGCACAGGCACACG
>CABFOS010055478.1:0-13082 GCA_900660315.1 Diretmoides pauciradiatus | reverse complement strand
CCACAGGGGGACATACTGTATTAGCTATCTCCTCTCAGTCTGTGTTGTGGAACACTCCAATCATTACACTGTAACTCCTTCTGATTCATCAAAGTTGAGCACAAGTTATGGCTTATTATAAAAATTGTATTTCTGATATTTCACTGCTTCAGGACCATTCTTTCTGTCCTCCCACTCCTTGCTTTTGCAGCCACCACCCATCTTGAGTTTAAAATGGCAGCTTACCGCTCATTATTGTTTGTTTGTTTGTTTGTGAGTGAGTGTGTCTTTCTCTCATTATTACCCCCAACTTCAGTTCACTGAAATAAACATGGACAATTCAGTATCACACCATACAACATTAATGGACACCAATTAAATGTAGCCAGATGAAGCTTATCTCCACACTTCACTGTAGATTTACACTATTTACACTGGTAGCTAAGCACTGGGCCTTGCTTGCCTCTATTCATCACACATGTCTGCCGTGACAGGGATCATAAACACCACGAGGCAGGCCCAGGTTGTGATAGAGAGCCATGTGTCACGCTGAACCTTTGTTTAATATAGCACTGCACAAACATGCTGACCATAAAATACCGCTGTTTATGAGGCCACATCACCCTTTCTCTGGTCCGAAGTTGGTAATGAGAACTGAATTATTCATCCCACTCCGGCTTTGACCAGATGTTCCTGAGAAGGAGACCGGGTTTAGAGAGCGAATTAAAGATGTCGTGGTGCCATTGATTGCTCTGACGATTGTAAATAAAGAGACCATTGCCTCCTGTTGAGAATAATAACTGTAACTGGGCAATAGTACTGTGCTATTTCTCATGTTGGAAACTACCCGTGAGTTAATCATCAATTTCCAATTTGCTACGGTTGACTTGTGTCCTACAAACCCTTGAATTGCACTCACCTGTCTTTGGGAAACAGGTTACCTCATCTATGTTATCATCTAGAAATAGTTTTGAATGTGGACAACTAATAAGAGGCTACGGTGACTTTGATGACGATCATGAGGGGAAATTGCATGCAGGAGAGACATGAAATTACACCCTTTGGGTCCCATATTATAGTCATCATTTTTTGCTGCATCACCAGTATAGAGGAACTACTCTAAATTGCTGGGATAAAAAAAATCTTTTAATAACTTCTGGGCTGTGTTAAAGTCCCCTTAAGGAGCATTTACATTATAATGGAGCCTTATGTTACATGTTTTGGTAAATGCCATCTCTGGCTTAGTTGACTTATCAGCACCTTTGGAGTTTCTTTCTTAGGGGTTTTCATAGAACCTGACAGAGGAAAGGAAGGAAGACTGATGAATGCTATTCACCGTGCATCTTTGGTGACAGGCCACATCCGTTATTTTCCTTAAAACTCATAATTCTTCCTGAAACTGAACACTCAAAAGTTAATTTTCACATGGAGGAAAGATAACATTTTTATGACAGCTGTATCAAGGAAGTTCAACCTGCTGTGTTAAATTGAGCACTCAGATTGTCATCCTATGTGGTCTTTCATCACAAGGGACTATTTGGAGGTCAGTTTTCAATTATTCCCCTACTGTACATGGAGCAGGTGTTTGACCTTATTATGACAAGATGTTCAACAGAATTCAAAGATCCATAACGATTTTGTTTTGTTCCTTCGTGTGAACGTTGTATTTTCTCCACATGCAATATCTGCCTTGGTCCATAATCCTGGGAAAGCATTTCAGTTGGGGCTCTAATCCTGTCTGTATACGTGATGGGAATCATGAACCTAGCCCTCCCCCACTCCCTGCCACACACACCACAACTATAAGATGGGACTGTGCTTTTCAAAACCCAACAGGATACTTTATTCTATTTGACAAAAGTTAAGTCCTGTGAAACAGCAACATCAAACGATTGCCGATGCTTTCTTATCCTTTAATCTTTTGAAAAAGATACACCATTTCCAAGCGCAGAGACCAGGGTGCTCTACAGCATAATAACAGATGCAGCATCACATTTCCTCTGTTATTCCCCTGTTGTCTTTTTCTGAATTTACCTATCGTAAAGTGACCCTTGGCAGTGACACTCGTTTTTGTTTTATTAAAGACCAACCGTGTGCCACTATGGGGGTCTAATGAAAGGAACGGATGCAGAGACACTGTGAGAGACAGACTGTTTTACTGTTTGTCCAACAGAAGAGCCCCATGGGCCACTGTAAACAAAACACTTAGACTTTTCAGTCTCTTCCAGAAAACCTGTCTTTGCACACAGAGTGCAGCCTCTGTCAGTATCAGTCAGTCTTCCAATTTCACTGTGAGAGATCTAAGAACAGGATTAATTGCATGAACCAAGGCTGACTGCTAATCAGCCTAAACTCTCACAAGTGCGTCTACCTCCCCGCTGAGCTACTGCCGCTTCTCTCCTTGCCTACAGCTGATGCCTAAACCACACCCCAGTGCCACACCAACCTTGTGTTTTCCTCAGCAGACTGTGTTCTTGGATGTTTGGACAGAGTCGTGTGATATCAATCTCTTTCTCCTTCACTATGATACGCTCCAACTAATGCTTTAAACCTGTTAAACTTTCTCCTGGGACAGGAAATGAGATCAGAAAATACGCTTGGAATGAAATCCTGTTGCTTTGACAGTAACTTGATTTGACTTTTAAGGTCTTAAGGTTAAAATAATTCACTAAAAAAGAGTATTCAATCCATTTCCATTCATCTTGATACACATAGCAGACCTGGGTGTAATAGTATTTGTGTTGGGGGTACCAGATGGTTGAGTGCCAGAAAGTTTAGACTATTTGAAAGCCAGTTAAGTATTTACATTTAACATTCCAGGCATTTACCTGATTTTCCTACTGTATGTAGAGTAACTTACCATATTGCCACAACGGAAAAACAAATTAGTACAAGAGCAGAGTAGAGCTCAAGTTTCTAGATTACCAACATCACAAAGTAACATCGGTCAAGAGTAGAAGGATGAAAAGCCACAGCACCACACAACAGATGTAATAAATGTCCCTATATCTCTAGAGGGATGATGTATGATGGAGAATTCTTAGGTGAAGAAATTCCGGTTTTGAAGTGTTTCTTGAAGAGTTTTCAGGTTATGCTGGAAGATAGGGAGTGTATACTTCGGTGGTTGACAGCATATCTGAATTGCCCTGATGCACCACCCATCTGCTACTCCCACATAGGTTAATGTTATTTGGAAACACTCTGACATAGAGGTTGTTTTGGGTTAAGGGATTTCTGTTCCAGGCTCATCAGTTTAGGTCATCCAGCAGAACTAAGTGTTGAGGAATGTGCCGTGTTTTGACTGTTTGAAATGTCGGCGCATGCTATTGCTTGATGTTATCCAGATTTGGTTGAGGTCTTTAGCGTCTTAACACTTTCCAGAGATTTCCCGCTTAGGATAGATTTTGTAAATGTTTTCTTTTTTCCACAGAGTTGTTAAATTGACTGTAAAATGTATTGAAACAACACCCTCTCTTTCCTTCTTTTTTTTCTTTCCCCTCAGTCTTTCTCTTTCTCAATCTATCTAATATCTAACCTAGCTAGAGTATATTAATTTCTCCTAATGCTCACTTCTTACTTTGCTCATGTTAAGTTATATTTCTACTGATACTACACAAGTGAAACGCATCCTCTAAAGGTTCTAACTCATTTTGAAAAATTTGTCGAAGCCAATGGATTCATGTGGTAGCATAAACAATTCAATATTTACATGGCGAAGAGTGAGCCACAGTAGGCGACGGGTATAGAATGTAGCCCATGGGAGAGACTGTGCCCCAGTGTAATTAAATGTTTCCTTGCATCCAAGGGCTCTGGCTCAGGAGGAATGTTTAGTATGTGGGCCGGGGCCTAGGCTGAATGGCTGGGTTATTAAGTGGTCCATGGAGCACTGGGTGATGGACGAGCACAGGGGCCACAGTGTTGAATCAGGGGTTCACAAGAGGCCCCGTGTTTCCCCCTGGATGTGCATGAGAGCAGGAAGAGAGCCGACCTGCCGCTGAAAGTGTGATTGGTTTCTTTGCTTCTGAATTTGATGATGAGTTTTCCCCTTGCTTTCTCTTTATAGGACTCTAAGACGTATCACTTCTTCATGATCAAATGTAATCTATGCCTCTCATGCATCATTTCCCCTGTGTGAGTTTGTGTCTGTGTTTTTGTGTATATAGGCATACTTATACAAAACAGAGTCCCGGTCCTGTGTATCCCAAGACAAATGAAACAGTTCCATCTTTAGGTTATGAGGGATTTTGGTGTTGGCCGTGACAACTTGACAACAGGGGTGTGCTGGCCATGTTGAGGCCGTATAGTCATTATGTAGCTTCCCTGCTCCCTTGCCCTTTATCTCTCATCTTCATTCATCATTTTCAGCTGCTTTCTTTTTAATCTCTCCCTCACTCACTGCTGTTCTGATAACTTTGTTCTCCACTGATAACTTTGGTTTTCATGTCACCTCATTAGTCTACCCCCTCAGGCTGCTCTCCACGCCTCAGATGTATCTAGGGGAATGGCATGGCTAGCTGATCAGTAGTGTCTCCTTCACACAGTATCACACGCTGTCAACAGAGGAATCACGTCACCCCTTAATCATCATCTAATAAAGGGCTGTGCAAACTTGTGCACAAAATGGACACGTGTTGTCATACACGTTAATATTTTTACCATGCCACAATGTTGTTTTTTCACGAGCTAAATGTCAGGGGAAATGGAGATGAGACACTTCATTTGGATGCTATGAAACTCCAAGTCCTTTATAGAAATAGAAATGTTTACTTTATTGGGCAGTATATAATTTATCCCCCACTATTGTCTTTGAATGCAAACTTCATAGTCATAAGACAACACATAGACTTTATAATAAAGTGCATTGTTGTTGTTGTATTAGCTATGAGCTATGTTTTCAGTACACTTGCTAAAGTTAACTAGCCAGACAAGTAACATTACTGTATTCTCTCTATAGAAAAACTAATCATCAGCAGCAGCTTATCAACTAGGGAACCAGAAGAGTTTAAGAGAACATTTGCAACAGCATACCATGTTATAATACCACTTTATAATTGATATAGACAATAGACGATCCATATGAGCAGTACCACAAGACACTCTTCTTTGTCCCATGGTCTTTGGGTGGCAATATCTCATAAATTAGCTGTGTATAAAACTGCATTTCAGTCCAACTCTTAAGAAACTCTGGTGTCTCAGATGAGTTTTTAACCTATTGGTTTTGCATGGCTGACACATATGATTTGTCAAGCCTCCAGAATCCTTTTAATGTGCTGTCCCTGGGTAAGTGCTATAATTGGATGGATAACAGATGTGACTAGAGGCGAGAGGAGACTCATTTAGGTTTAAAATTCTCACTGGGCTAGGAAATACATAGACAAGACACGGCACTCCTCAAAGGAACTAAAACAAACTATGTTTATTCTTAACATGCAATGCAGTTATAAAAAATAGGTTTTATCAATATATCAATCATACTGAGAAGTCTTTTAATCAAATTTAGTTTCATGTAATATAAAAATGGCATTAACATTTCAGACAAGCCTGCTCTCCTGATGTCAGTCATTACCCTATGCGTTTCCCACTGCTAACTTTCACAGCCATTAGCAGTGCTACATAATTTATGTTATTCTTAGAGATAATTAGTCATTAAATTAAAAAAAACAACAACACAACCCAAAACATTGTGATACAAAATCACTCTTTACCTATCCATTAAAATTGCATGAGGAATATTTTACGGTCATGACCTGCTTCAAAGGGGATTCACAGCGGCCTGGTCAGACTGCTGGACCTGTCAAAAAGTGAAAGCGAATTTTTATTTTTTATTTTTTTTAGAATTAGAAAACGCCTAAAGGGAGATGTCAGGAGATGAAGATACTTGGTCAGTAGCAGTCAGACTCTTTTTTTGAGTAAAATCCCTTTCATGGAATCAAAATGCCTCCTGCATGAATGATTAATGGGAAGTAGAATGGATATAAATCAACTTTCCGATGCTGCGGCTGTGTTCATATCGGCTAGAAGGTACTGGGTCATGCACTAGCACTTCTCCGCACTGCACCTTTTCACAGACACATGTTTTACAGTATGTCAGAAATGTAATGTAACGTCTTTGGTATTGTCTTTAATAAACATTTCACTGGTGAGGAGAGGACAGAACTGTGCACTACTCAACTGGTACTCGATCACACGCTAGCCTAATGATGAGTAATTAACTTGCCCCTCCTTCGTATTGAACCAAGCTAATCTCCATTCTTTAGCTATTATGTACCATGCTATACGGTCTCCATTTTGCTATTGGTACCTTGCCACTGCATGGGCACTGCCATGACTTAGCAGGCCTAGTACACAGCAGGCCTTGTGTGTGTTCTAGCTCATGAATAGGCTGTAGACACTTTTGTTTGTTGCCAGTCTAGCCAGTGCTCTGGTTCATTCCAGTGACAGCCTTTCTCTGAAGATAACGGGGACACGTTTTAAAATAGACCCGTAATCGTAGACCCAGACAGAGAAAACTGAGAAACATGCTCTTAGGCTATAGCTCTAATATTAAACCTGTTTGGCTGTTTACCAGGCAAGATTACTTGGCACCAAGATAGGATTTTTAAGTATTAAAAACACCTCAGCTCTAGCAGGTTATTAGGTTGTTGTTACCTGAAGAGACTATATAGCCTACGTATTTGGCGTGGCTCATTTAACAACATTTAACACAATGCTTCTACAAAGTGCTGTGTCCCACACGTGTCTGTGTCTCGTGGTATGTCATAAATCGCTTGACACACATCTGAACTCTGAATCTTACACTGTGTCATACTGTACTGTATGAGAAATGTGACAAGGTTTTAATGTTTTGAAACAAACTGAAGATCCTGGAGAAAAATTTACTTCTAAACATTTACTGTTGAATATTGATATTGAATATCTGAATATTTTGTGTTAGATTATTTGTACGTTTCTGGGTCTTTTAACATTTGGTGAACTCTGCTCTTTCCTGCCCTCTTGAATTATCAGTTATATTGGACTGACCGTGGCTTACTGAAGTGGCCTTGTCTGTTTAGTATGCATACATATGAAGCCGATCCCTTGAGATTGTTCCTTCTAGACGGACTGAGAAAAGCCCTCAGCCCAGTGAAATAAACTGGAACAGTTATTCCTCTTCTCTTCCCAGTGCTTTAGCCATTATCCAAGTTTCTACTATGTAAATGATATCCAAAGGAATATACAGGACTTGGAACTCTGTTAATTGTAATCCAGCCAGGGGCCAGTTGAACAACTTTAGTTTTCTGTCCCTGAATGAACCTGGCCATGTGCCAGCCCATATTAAACAGGTGCCCTTTGTGCCATGCAAATTGGATTGCCATGGTAACTGTGTCTTCTTAATGTCAGAGCAGAGAGCAAATTGACTGCCGACTGAAGGGTCTTATTTCTCAAGAGATCCTTAGCCCACCTGGTTGAAATAGCAACTTCTCTGAAGTGGGATAGAGAGAAGGCAAAAGGTTAAAAGGCAGATTTGAATCTTTCAAGATAGACTAATGCTTTATTTTCTCCTTCATATTTGTGCTTGAAGTAGTAATCAGCAACATTTTCATATACATAAATTATATAATGTAATGTAATTGTAACCTCTATTTTGTTAATCTGTTGGAAAGAAATTTTGACATTCAACCAACAGTTCATGAAAGCTTTTACATTTGCTGCTCTAAACACCGTGTTGCGTAGGTCTTTTCCAGTAAAAATCCTCTGGCACACATGGAAGTGATGCATTTTACATTTAGTGGCAGCAGCAACAGCGGCTTGTGTGGAATAAATAGAAGATGAACTGAGTAGCATGAGCAGCTATAGCCACCGTGGCTGAACACACAAAGAAAAGACCAGTACCTACACAAACTCAATTCATCAACAGAAAATCCAAAGAAACAGATGTCACAGTACTGTCTGCACTGTTTGATTGCAAAGTGATCTCTAGGACGAGCAGTGTAAAAACACAGCAGCAATGATTGCTTATCACCCAAGCACTTGAGTGAGTTCTGAAATGGGCTCTGATGCAGGGTAATTAATCAGTTTTAACAATGCATGCAAAGGCATTGGCACGTGTGTTTTTGTCCATATATCCATTTTGTGAACTGACAGGCTTTTTGACTCCTGCTTGTCAGATGGGTGGATATTTGGACCATCAGTCGCTCTAATGGGCAGGGTGTGCAATCAAAACACCCCTCTACCATTACACCGCCTCCCTTCCTCTACCATTCCACTTTTCTATTCTGTTCATGCCAACAATAAACTTATTCTGTGGTTTGGGATTTTCATATCTAAGCTCTGACGGGTGATAATGTTGATGCTGCTCAGATTTCTGGCAATTGGATGGAGACTTATGATTAGCATCAGTGTTGACACAAGGACTAGGCAGTACTATGTAAGAGAAAGGAAGTCTTCATGTTATGCCCATGCGGGTGGTCCATCTAGACTGTATATTCTGTTAGCTTTCATTGTGTCATTGGCTAGCTTGAATATTTATGCATGCATTCCATAGTCAAACAGCTTGCTTTGGCATTGGTTAACTGGATCATATCTGTTTTCATATAACTCCATTCAACATTTCCACAAATGAATGGATTCATTTCAAACAACCTGCACACTTCTCACATGATCATTTATGTCATCATTGCTTTAGCTAGAACTCTTAGTGGTGCTCACAGTGCTCTGTTAACAGCCACAACTATGATAATATTTCCGTGAGGGTAAGCTGATCCTGGGAACATTTCCCCTCTGATGTCCCCAGTCTGTGTATGGTATATGAGTTTCCCTTCAGGCTGCAGCACTCACACACAGCCAAGCACAACAAGGTCCTCCTGATCCACCGGATTCACCGGAGGAAATGATAGCGTGTCACCATCAGAGCACGAGAGAGGACAGGAAGTCCAGCGTGGCCTTCCTCTTGACAGCCAGCTCACATGTCACCTTCTTCCCTTGTAGCCAAGTGTTCTGAGTCAAGTTTATTATGCTTTCACATTGTGTTCATGTTGTGATTGCGATCCCTGTATTTGATCCGTTGAAGTGCGAAAGAAGCCAGGGAATTGTGTGCCTCATGTTTTGGATTGGTAAGGACTTCACAAAGGCTTTATGATGTGAATGATACAAAGGTCTTGCTCCCTTCTGTGGTTTTATCAGTAGCAGCTGTATCCTGGCTTGCTTAAAAATAATAACACAAAATAATAATCACACACACATTTTTTCCACATTTTTCCACATTTCATCTCTCAATTTGATATGAATCTCAGATCATTAAAAACAAATTATCACGAGAACACATTGAGGTTTTATTTACTGTAGAAGGAAGGGCCTGTGTATACATTTCCCCCAAACTTTCTGTGTTTACTCTTTCAATAAAGCCAGCCCCTCTGATAACGTTCAGTAATTGCCTAATAAGCGAGGGAGCAACTCCGACAAGGTTGGAGTCAACAGCTGAATATGAAATTGATTTGAGAGGCTCAGATGTTTCTGCCTGTTTGATTAAGACGTCAACGTTGAGTGTGTTGACAATTCAGCACCATGGCCTTGACACAGCGCGTCTACTTTATCCCTTTACTCTATTTCACCAATTTATTGATGCATATAAAGAGTCCGGTCTGAATGTGATGTATAATATATGTCTTCAAAATCTCTAAACAATGCTACCACGTTTGCACTATACACACAGTCAATTTCCTGCCCCATTTGCATAACAGATCATTTAGCATGTATTTCTCCTGATGCGTGCCATTTCCCCAGTCTTATGTAACTGGTATTCTAATCCTGGCCTCAATGTAATTGTTTTGAAAGCGGGCTGTGATATGCCAATGAATATGCTTATGAGTGTCTGTCAAAGCTGTTCAGCTCATTCATAATCATACGTGACTTTCATCCATTACTTTATTCATTATGCATGCATGCACTGTTATTTTCAGTGAGGACATAATTGAATGTCAAACTTTAGCTGCTATATTGTCAATATGTTCACTCTTTCTATTTGACTTTCTCAGTTGTTCAGTACATTCTCCGTGTAGTTCATCATCTTCATCTCTGCAATTTGGTTTTGCTGTCTTGATTGGTAGGCAGGTCACGCTCTTCTTTTTGCATAGGACATGACAGGCAGGGCAAGATGGAGGAGAAGCTGGGGCTAGGAGAGAATGATTCCAATAGCAGTTGGCCTTTCTGCTCTCTCGCCATTTTGAGGCTGAATCAATTTTTAAGACTCTCCTTCATCTCTCCCTTTACTACCAGTCCCATACTTTATCAAGCGAAGCAGTAGAACCACTTTCCTAGTTAATCAGGTTAGGGGGAAATAGTGCTGCAGTCTCTACTGTATCATATGCCATGTGGGGCTTTGAGAAAAATGATTGTTGCTGGGAATTGGTTGACCTTTGTTTCTAGACTTTTACGCTTTAACACACTGGTTCAATACACCCAGCTTTCATCCTCTTTATGAATTGATCTGGTTTCTAGAAGTTCCATTAGCCTCCTGTGTGACCCAAGATAGATCTGATCACTCACTTGAGCTACTGTATTTGTCATGGTTTAAGCTGCCTTGTTGAATAACACAAAATTCACAAAGACTAGAACAGAAATAAATGGCTCCCTGTCTGCCTGTATGTTTGTCTGTCTCTGTCTATTCCACCCACCCCACAGGCCAGCACCTTGCGTATTAGCTACAGCTGTCTAAATGGATATATAAAATGAATCCAAACAGCCCTTCTCTGAGGGAAGTCTGCTAACAGAATAAATCACCTGATGCAACATTCAGTCTGAGATCTAGCCCTACCTATATTTTTAAAAAGATACCGGGAGAAGGGTGGGGTCACCCAGTTTCCACAAAGCAAATCTGAACAACAGCAGTGATGGAACATAATAACAACCAGCGAGGTAGTTCTGTTTTTTTGAGAGATGAGAAACACAGCGAGGTAGTTCTGTTTTTTGGAGAGATGAGAAACAGAGTAGACAGCAACAGCAGAAAAAGTGACCCAAGCTATCTGAGATGACACAACTGTTAATGTGGGAGAGTGGAAGCTGCAGTTGAACGCTTGGGGTTGTCAAAACAACACAGGAGCACGTTGCCCTTGGGAAGGACACATAGTGTCAGTGTCCAGCCACACACATCCAGTGGTCCGGACACATGACAGAACTGCAAGCCTCCATGATCTGTAAACGCAGAGCTTTGACATCTGCATGGGAAGAGTCAACTATTGTATGGAACTCCTCCATGGAAATGGAATAGAAGTGTACGTAATGCTGGAAAGCATGGGGGCCGGCTTAGGAAATAGTGATGATGTCATGGGGCAGGAAGTGCATAGCGGTATTTGCCCTCAGGTCATTACCAGGGCAGAATGGAGGTTCCATTTTGGCCCTTTACACACTAGAGCTGAGCTGAACATTAACACATTATTTATACACAGCACAATGCGAAGCTGCTATAAAGTTTTATTTCAGACTAGCTGTTATCATTGTGTCATTGTCTGTCCAGAGGGAATTTCATATCCCCATGCTTGAAGGAAATCTGTTACCTACTTAGATATAGTCAGCAGTGCAGTGGAAGCAATATATCACTTTTGTCAAGAGAAATAAAAAAGGAGAAATTGTGTCTGCAACACAGACGCAATGCGCAATTTCCACTTTGACCGGAACAATAAAGTCAAGTTTTTATGTTCTTTAAACCAGTGGTGTGCAGGGGTTTGTATTTTGTTGCTGGGACACAAAACACAAATCTCATTGTATATGTCAGATTAGTACACACATTTTGACAGGATACATATAATAAAGTCCCTGTTCACCGGGTTAGTCTGCTCATGGTTTGGCTCTGTCTTCTCTTAGGAAATCTTATCATAAGCTGCTGTTGTTGTTGGCGCCAACAGTGAAATGTCCATTGTTATTAGATCCTTTTGTTTCTGCGCCCCACAGAAGGAAGCATGTCACTCTTACTTGACTCTTCCACAGTTTATGCCCTGAACTGCCCAAATTATCCTGTTCCAAACCGTCACATTATATCAGCAACATATGGTTTACACAGAACCTTTTTCAAATTAGATGTTAGTTTTAAATACCTGTGTAATAAATGTCTCTGTTGTTTTGGTCACTTATGTCTCCCTAGTGACGAATAAGAAGCCATCCCACATATCCATTACCAAGGTGAAGCAGTTCCAGGGCTCCTCGGCCTTTGTAAAGCGGTCACAGTGGACGATTGACCAGCTACAACAGGTCAACGGCATCGACCCCAACAGAGTGAGTCCATGATTTAGTTATAACCCACAGCCACTGATGTTCGTGATAAAATAGCCTGGGGATTTTTTTTGGCTTAAGACAACATCCATTTGGTTTCACTCTTACCTCTCCCTCACATCTCTCCCACTCTTATTCTCTCCCAGGACTGTCCAGAGTTTGACCTGATGTTTGACAATGCCTTTGACCAGTGGGTTGCTGGTTCAGCAGGAGAGAAGTGCACCTTTGTCCAGATTCTCCACCACTCCTGCCAGCGCTACAGCTCAGCCAGGAAACCAGAATTTGTCAATTGCCAGTCGAAACTACTGGGGGGTAAGACAGTTATCCCTACCACTCCGCACTGCTAACCATCTCCCTGTTGAAATCTCACACCACAACACAATGTCTCTGCAGTGCCAAACACACTGCTGTCATACTGTACTTTAAGACAAGATAGTCTGAATCTGATTATTTAAGTTCCCTCACAGCACCTGGTGTGTATGAAAATTCATGATTATTCTCAGTACTGCAGCATTTGAGCTCGCAGTCTGGTCACTGAAGACATCCAACATTATGCATCACATCTGACTCAAATGGACAGTGCATAGAAAAGCACGATACAACACTAACAAATCATTCTACTATGCAAATGCAATGTGTCATACTGTATTGAATACTCGATTGGTTGAACAGTTGGTTCTTTTTTTTAATTGCTGGTGTTACCACCCTTCAAAGCAACATTAAACATCACATTATGACCTTAAACAGCACATCTGTATACCAGTTGTTCAACCCTGACAGAAACTGTGAAGCTGTTAAAAACAGTACATTGAAAATACCCTTAAAGGAGACCTATTATGCTTTTCCTTATTTTCTGACAC
>CABFOS010055476.1:0-11001 GCA_900660315.1 Diretmoides pauciradiatus | reverse complement strand
ATTAAATAACAAAAAATATACATACATACATACATACATACATACATACATACGTTCATGTTTTCATCCATTGTTTTTACTGTTTCTAGTGTTTCTCATCCATTGTTTTTACTGTTTTAGTGTTTCTCATCCACTGTTTTTACTGTTTCTAGTGTTTCTCATCCACTGTTTTTACTGTTTCTAGTGTTTCTCACAGAAATCCACTGTCTTCACTGTTACCTGCACTACAAAATGCCTTTTTGCATGATCATATTTTTCATACATTATTTTATTCTTTATTCTTTATTCTTAGTACTAGTAAATGTTGTATTTATGTGAACTTGGTATGTCTACTTAGGATTAGGAAATGTCCCGTCTATCTGTTGTGCCTGCGCACTTTATATGTTTCACCGTGGGAATGTGGGAAACGTCCTTTCGATTCTTTGTATGTCTTGACATGTGAAGAATTGACAATAAAGCTACTTTGACTACTTTGACTGTTTTAAAACCAGAAATGTTATCAGATGCAGTGTGTCACAATAAAACGAACACCACTTTTAGCTTTTAAAAGATAGGTACCATAAGTTACAAATCCCTTGGGAGCTTTGGCATTAATTTGAGGGCACTTACATGGTCATTTCAGTTAGAACAAAATACAATTCTTTGTGCACATAATCAATCTGAAGGTTTGACTGTCACTACTGATACTGGATAAACATAGCATATACTGGCCAGCTCCCATTAGAGGAAACAGCATATATAAAATGTATATACAAAACGTGTTGATGCTGTAAACAGTTCAAAGCCAGGTCATCCACGTATTTTATCATAAAATATACGAAAGGGGTAATATACCACATTAGAAGAGGTCTTCTCTACCGTGTAACACCAAACCCGGCTATGCGTCTTTAAGGAAGTTAAGAACCCATTGCATTAGAAATAACATACTTGCTAAGAGTGATCATTTTCAGAGGTCATGGAGTTGGCCCAAGTGTGCACGCTAAGAGCTGAAGACAGAATCTCCAAGTGCAGGTGAAATCCAGACGACTCATGACTTCATCACTACAGCAACCTGATTCTCTCCAATAAGGCAACAGGAGAACCTGTAATTTAAAAATAATAACACTTGCTTTGTGAAGGAGAAATCATGTAGAGGAAGTCCGGTATCAGATGTCGAGAGGTCGAGAAAAATGCACCACATAAAAGTCACTGAAATACGCCAAAGATTTAGAGCCACCACTATCATAACCAGTTATGATTCTTCACACGACTGAGTGTAAATATGAAAATGGCTATGGAAATGTATACAGTGGTACAACATTACTGGCTAAATCCGGTTATTAGTGCAGATCATGGCTGAAACATATTCTGTCACTACTGTTTACCTTTAGACAATGAAAGGCATTCATGTGGAAGTCGTGGAAGCCTTGATCAGCCCCACACTTTCCACTTGTTCTGGTTTGCTGAAGAAATAGGCCTAGAAAACCAAACACAAATGGAGTGAACAGGAGTCAAATGTATTGCTTAGATAAAGATAAAGACCTATTATGGGGAAATCTCTTTTAGGAAAGATACAACGCTCCTAAAATCAATTCAGTTTAGTCAGCCCATCAGACACCAGCTACTTATGTAGACTAATTACATGAATGTAACTAGACATTTGATACCACTGTGGACCTGAGTGTATTCACACAAGGAAGTGCACAGAGAGGCCAGCTTTCACGGCAGTTAGCAGCCGTGGTCATAGTTTCCATTGGATAGACAGTCCCCAAGGGAAACTAACTTGACACTATTGGAGATAATCATTTCAGACACACATGCCAAAAAATGGCAGTGCTGTATAGTGTCCAAGATCGAAGACAGACTGTGGGTCAAAGCGTGGCCATGCTACTCGGGTAATTGAGGACAAGTGAGATTAAGTCAATCATTGCTGTAATCTATGCCAGGATGGACCGGCAGCTTAACTGAACTGGGTCACTGAAGATGTGGTTTGCCAAAGCATCTACATCGAGGGCTGTATCTTATATCCCAAAACAGCTTTACTTTCTATATCTCTAAAGTTTAGGGTTATTCCGACCCAAAAAATGTAGGTGAAAGCAGTACCACATATATAGGCCAATGTGGTTATGTGCACAATTACCTTAGATCCGATAGCCAGCAGGATATTGAGAGCCAAAATGGCTGACATGATTGCCATGGCAACCCGTAGTTGGTCATCCCTGACTGCCGGCCAGAAAGTCAACATCAGAACGGAGCCAGAGAGGCACAGTGCCACCACAATGGAACACCACCTCAGCGGTTCATATGGGATGATCCACAGGACCTGTTTTAGAAATCAGTTAATTGTCTCACAATTAATGCTCTATATTTATTTATGATGTTGGCACAAATACATATTCATCAACATTCAAAACAAAAAAGAATGCAAATCTAATTCAGTCAAATTGCATTAAGATATATTGTAAATAAGATTTTTGTTCTTAACAGCTTGCCTGGTTAAATAAAGGTTAAATTAAAAATATATATACTTACCACTGCAGGTATGTAAATAGAAAGGGAATATCCATAGACACAGACAATCTCCATAAAGGAGTAGGACACCAAGTTCATGACCTTGTTGTTTCGCCATAGCAGGAGACCCCAGAGGGCGAGGGGTACAAACGAAGCATAGCTGTAGATAGCTGTGGCAGCTATAGTCACTGGAAAACACAGCAAATTAAAATAATAAAGGAGTGAAATGCACAGTGTCTTCCTACCAGCAGCACGACTCAATGTTCATGAACATCAAAGAAAAATGGTACTCACCTTTTCGAAACTCTGGCACATACTTATAGTTTGGCTGCACCAGGAAGCTGGATATGTTCCCGCTGATGGCAATGGCAAACACGAGAGTAGTGCAAATCCAGAATGGTCCTAAAAGCACATACATGTATATCAAGCATTACACTTTTGTACCCATTTGCTTCTTCCAAAACAGCTTTCATCACAAGTCTGCCAAGGATGTATACATTTCTTTCACATCTTGAGTCATCTTTTTATCACCAATAAACTACAATCATGTATTTATGACATAATTTCCATATCCAGAAATGTGTAAGGACTCTCAATTAAACCATGAATGTTAAACTGTTTGAGTGCTAACCATAGAGATCAGGGTTTTTGCGAAGGTAAAGATGAATAAAATTCCTTCCAGGCCATGGCAGCACTGATCCAATGATTCTTTCCTTCACCTGAAAGAAATGTTAAGAACACCAATAAGGGCTGCATGTGCAATTCATTTTTTTTCTGATGGACTTTATATTGCAGCACAATGTGTCATATTGGTTCATGAAGTGACTCACATGACACAGAAAGAATATTACCTGATGGGTATCAACATCAAAGAATGTTTGGTAGTAGGGAAATGTCCAGAAAGGGGCACTCTTCTTTTGTCCGGAGAGAAGCTTCAATTGAAAAAAACAAAACAAACATAGTGTTTCTAACAAGCAATTAATAGTCCAACCAACAATTGAGCGAGTTAGGCCATTTTACTTGTGCTCACCTCTGTCTTGTCATCATCAGCAAGCGGGTCCTCATCATCCCCAGGAATCATCCCTGAAACCCTTCTTTGCTTTTGAGGTTTGACCTCGTCATCCTCAATGCTGATGGTCGTTGCATCCCTATTGGCCCCCAATAGATTCCCAGCCTCTTCAAATTCTTATATCATGATATGGATACATGGGGGGAAAGGAGGGAAATGTGCAATAAATTATAAAAACATGAATGAATCAACTACGATTTTACAAATTAGGTTGTGGAGACTGTGGAGTAAACTCACCTTGAAACTGGAATTGAAATTCATCTGTCGACGCCATTTACACGGACTCACTCAGTGTCAGTTCTGATCTGTAAACACATTTCAAATACAAAGTATAGCAACATGTTGTTGAAAAGTTATTTGTGATAAGATATGATGACTGTGGGGAAATTGTTGTGCTACAGTTGCAAGTACAGTAGGAAACAGGTACAGAGGTGACAACATGAGGTAAGAAAACAAAAGAAAAGATCAACTTAAATGAAATGAAATAAAATTTGTAAGGTATAAAAGTGTCAAGTAGTAAAGTGCAAAACATTATCTGAGGTAAACAAGGTAATAAACTAACAAATAAACAAAGTACAATTTGAGTAAAACTAAACTAGATACTATGAGTCATAAAGTGCAGTATGATGCATATGGAGTAAAATAACAATATATTAGCTACTATATGTCTTCTCTATCGTGTAGTTAGTTTTAATAGGTTATAAACAACAGATAAGAGCACAAAACTAAGTTGTCTGCTGAGTTTTAACTTAGTGACTGCTAGTTGACATAGTTTTACTTCCGTCAACATCAACAGGTAATAACGCAAGCTAGCTAAACTGGAAGTCTCTGGAAACAGCGACATATTATGTTGTTTGTAATAACCCAATGTTGCATCGTTTTAGTTAAACTCTTGAAACAATGGATATTGTACCAAATTACTCCAAATTATCTTCCAGAAATCATTCCACTTCACTGAGTTCACGTAGCACTGCTGTCACTGTAAACACGACTACTTCCGGTTAGTCATTCAGTTCAAAATAAAAGTCTAACCTACTTTTATTATTATTAATATATCATTCGCCATTTCGTAACCAGAAGAAAAACAATGATTGAACACAAATTTTTTCAGCAATATAGAAAGATAAGATACTGATTTTCTGTTTTGATATTTTAGAACACATGTCTATCACTAAATATGAAGAGGATAGGAGCGCTTCCTGAACTCAAAAAACTGTAGTTGAGGTGCTCTTTGGATACGGAACCATATCAAAATAGCAAAAAAGGGGTCCAAGACACTCTCTCGATAGGTTAAAATACCTTTATTAACATAGGTATGGTCATAATAGATAATTAGATCGGTCTGTTATGACCATACCTATGTTAATAAAGGTATTTTAACATGTCTATCACTAGTGAACTTTTATTTTGAAGCAAAGAATCCAATCACCAGGAAGTGACGTCACATCCGGTCACAACACATTGAACCTGAGGTGCTTTGAAAGACGCCTACACATAGTAAATAAAATGGCGTGTTATTTAGAAGTGGAAAAGTAAATATAATGAATAAGAAACACGTCTTACTTCCTAGACTTCGCGCCTGGATCCTGCTGGCAGAGACTTTGAGCTCGGTCGCCAGTCAGTAGTGTGGTAGTTTAACTTTCTGTGGTGTCATTGCTAGCTTCAGGTGTCTCTCCTGCTAACTTAAACTTTAGATGAGTTGGAGATTTCGTTGTTTTCGCAGACAAAAATGTGCGACCTTTCTGCTGTCGATGGCTCCATCTATGTCCGAGAAAGAGGACACCTTCGTCGTGTCAATGACATAGTGCTGGCAGAGACGAAGCCAGTGTCGTCGTCGTGCAGAAGGACGAAGCCTCTAGTGTTGAGGAAAGAGCACTTCATATTCACCTACAATGCAGAGGGAAGTCTGAGATACTCGGCAAAAACTCTCTTTGACATCTCCCTGTTATTCATAGCTGACAACATCCACCATGTGGATTCACTGGTTGGCTTCCCTGAACAAATAGGAGAGAGGCTTTTTGCAGCAGCAGAGGAGAAACATGTGTTTTTCAACCCTGATATCTCTCAAAGAGCTTTGCAGTTATTCAGTGATGCATATGGGGAGATGGTGCTTGGATCACTTTGCCTACGAAACAGGTATGGTTCAGTCTGTTGGTTCATGGCCCCCATTCTATATGTGACATGTATAACCCTCCAGACCTTATACCAGGAAGAGCATTGCTTAGCCACTTTCTCCCATTCTTTTCTTCAGGTTTCCTCTCTTGTATGAGAGGATGGATGAAATCAAAACATTTCATAGTCTGAAGTCTCTGGATCTGTTTGGCTGCAGACTAGGAGATAATCACGAGATTTTCCAGCATCTAACATCCGACTCATTGGCCAGGTAATACCTGACCTTTAAATCGTGAAGAAATTATATAGGGAATGTAATGCGTTTAAGGGGTGATGTGTCACAGTAACCTGCTGGTTTTTGGAAATTGATCCTGGTTTTTACATTCGTTTGCCCTTTTCTTCAGTAGCCTGGTTCAGCTTTTCATTGGAGGCAACGGTCTGTCAGACGTGGGCCTACAGAGATTGACTGCACCTCCCAGGATGTTGAGGAAAGGACTGAACAATCTTCAATTCCTGGATCTCTCCTGTTAGTTACTAAAACACTGTCTTGGGGATTTCAATATGGTGGCAGTTTTTGTTCCATTTCATCCCCCTTGAAAGTTTCTAAAAGTGTATGGTCAATATTTAATGAATTGTGATTGATTATGAGATGCCCTCTCTTTCTCAACCAGACAACCCTATCTCAGAAAGGGCTATCGGATATCTGACATGCCTTCCAAAACTGCAAAAACTTGATGTATCAGGGACCAATTTGAAGGTGAGACACTTGCCTCATTAACATTTGATGTAGTTTGTAGGGAATGCTGAGATCTAATGTCATTCATACCTCCAGCTTGGCACGGGGCTAAAGACAACAATATGGAACCTGATGGGACTTGTTTATTCTGAAAAAACACTGGACACCTTCGATCATTCAAGATGTAAAACGGAAGGTTGGGCAGAGCAGGTAAAAAATCCTCAAACATAAACTATGTTTTCTTTTAAGTAAGCAGTTGACTTTAATTTTAGGCTAATTTGGTTGATTTAGTACTCCTCATTGAACGTTTGATCTTATATTTTCAGGTTATCAATCAATGGGAAACAAATGCCAAACAAATGCCAAAACAGAGAAAGATTGAAGAATCAAGAACATCAGCACTTCGCTTTTGTGAGTTATTATACTTCCATTATAACAGTAATCTAATATCTAAGTCAGAATAACCATTATCCTATCACACATCACTCAAAACAGTCTCTAAAGTGCTTTATTCTCCAGTTGGCAGGCAGAAGTTTGTCAGAGAGGTGCTGCATACAACATTCTTGACGCAGGAGAACGAGGAAGAGGCCAAAAGAGAGAGGCTACATTTCTATAAACCAGCAGCAAATGACCGCATGTCTGAGATTCAACTCCCTTGCACAACCCATGATCACGCAAAGCCTTCCTGCTACAATGTCAAAAAAAGGCAGCATCAATCAGAGAGATGTGACAGTCGGCGTCATAGCCCTCCAGCAAAACGTTTATCCTCATCAGCTCTCACAGCGGAGGACATGGAGCTGCTGAACAACTACTGAGGCATGCAGTCAGCTGGCATTCCACTAAGACCAGAGACCCGCTTGACTAGCTATGCTGGTTAACAGGTAACCTTTAAGCAGAAAGGGCCCAGAAACATTTCCAAGATGACAGGCAGAGGTTAAGTGTTAACTGTTTTTCTTGTCTGCATTGGTGTTTTTACAAATAAAAGTTTTTTGTATACATTCATTTTTTTGTCAGCTTGCTCTTTGGACCCATAGCCTAGCTGATTTTTGGGCAGGTGTACTCATCAGACCAGTCATGACAGTGCTGTTGGCTGTCTTGACATAAACTGCGTGGGATGCAATCACAGAATTGGAAGTCCACGGGAGTACAAGGCCACCATCCCCTACTACAGGAAGAGGGGCAACCAGCATCTAGGTGAAAAAGATGAGTGTTACATATAATTAGAACTTTTATGTACTATATAATTGGTGGTTTTCTTCTTTGAGAAGTGGACTTACACATTCCAGTCTCATCAGAGCAGTCCCCACAGTCGTTGATGTGGTCGCACTTTTTATCGATAAAGATCCAGTTCTGAGGATTTCCACAATGAAACAGTAGATCACCAGGAAGATGGTTGGGTAGGTCAGCTGGACAAATAAAACAAATATACAGTACAGGAAGGTAGCTGTGAATCTTGTTTTTCTCTTTTCTATTGCTATTCACGATACTATGATAAACAAGTTGTCATGGTCCATTACTGCACATGTCGCTGTCCTCATCGGCGCCACTCAGACAGTTCACTACCCCATTACAGAGGTCTGAAGGGGGTAAGCAGGTCACTCTGTCGTCACACAGGAAGCCTGTGTCATTCTCTGCAGTCTTGCATAAACGTTTGACTGCAGAATCAATGAAGAAATGCACTGTAAATTAGTCTCTAAACCATTGATGTTAAGTAAATGGTGACCAAAGTTTTACATATTCCAGCAGATGTTATCATACCAGGAGCGTGTTTGGGTATTCCTAATAGCAAAGCCAGCACACTGCCCACCACAGCCAATGCAACACCCAACAGCACAATGCTGGAGACACACATAGACCTTCTACTGCAGCACCCAAACCTAACGCATCCTCCACCGCAGTCTAGAAATAAGGTGCAGAAAAGTTGCTTTATGTTTTGGGACCTCACTTTAAAATCATTTGACTTAGATACCACTGTACAATCATCACTTCAAATAATATGATTTTAAAAAGCAATGGTAGAAATTTTGGTTTTGATATATCAAAACTATATCGTAACCTGATGGTTTTTGCATCTTGATAGATTGTCTATTAGTCACAAGTTTGGCTTAGGGTCAGTTGAGCACAAAATGTCAGTGTGAAAAGTTTATCAAATAGGCCCATT
Source organism: Diretmoides pauciradiatus (assembly GCA_900660315.1). Classification (NCBI taxonomy): domain Eukaryota; kingdom Metazoa; phylum Chordata; class Actinopteri; order Trachichthyiformes; family Diretmidae; genus Diretmoides; species Diretmoides pauciradiatus. Next base: position 2,433 of record CABFOS010055476.1, on the reverse strand, counting down.
GTATTTTGAAATGTGTTTTTTTTGCTCTGTCATTATGTTCAGGATATAGGTGTTGTCACAGCTGGTAGACTAATCACAATTCTGCATTATGCTTAATCCACAGTCATGGTGTGGTGATGGCTAAACAGTGAAAACATTTCAAATCATCTTACCCTCTTCAAGTGTTGTAGCTGATCCAGATGAATGAATGTGAAGTTGTCTCTAACATGGAAAACAACTGTCCATGTTACTGTCATATGATCATTTACTATAACATATAACACTAAAATATCTGCTGTCATCACATAAGACATTTCCCTTTAAAAAATAAATGATTGTCACCTGTTATGGTAAAGTGAAAATATCTCAGTTACCTGTGGGTGGGTCCTGTTAGATTTCATATTTAGTTTGTGAGAAATATTCCTCGTCTTCCCTGAGCACTACAGTACAGCAAACTAAGTCGTTTATGACTTGTGGGTGCAGTGATAATCACTTGGTTGCTATTTGAACATTGTGGAACAACAGTTTCCATTATGCCAGCTCAGACATGCCAAAGCAAACAATTTACTTTCGTGCCACTTTTGTAGACTAATTGGGATTCAATTTTGTGGAACAAAGTTTTTGGTCAACAGTATGTCAGTTGATATTCATCAAACAATGCATCAAACCAGAACATTATATTAGAATGAGAAAAGGGCTCTGGCTTACGCTTCTCTTCCTGGAAACAACTGGACTGGTTTAATTCATCACTATTTCTACAGCCGCTGTAGCTTCTCGTCGTGTTAGACCCCTCACACACTAACACACAGCATTTTCATTAAGGATGGGGAAAGAAAGTCAACAATTGTTTCAGTCCATTCCATTTATTTCTGAATCATTTTCATTTGGAGATAAGACAAGAGTGAAGTTATAAAGACCTATGCACTGTCACTTTTAATACAGATTAAGGGCATAGTACTGTAAAATTCAATAGGATTTTCAGGTGAAAATCGCTGCAGTAGAAACACAAGAACACAAAAGGGAATCAGCAATATTAGCATCATCTATTACAAACCAAAATCAATTTTACCAAATGTTTAGGTTTTCAGTAAAACCTGTAGTACTTCAAGTCACAAATAGTTCATTAACACGGCATTATTCAATAAAATAAGCACACCAACAGGCTAATGCAAACACCAAAGGTAGGAAAACAAATCCCCAAAAGTTATTTGGCTTGTACCGCCATTACCATAGTGTAATGCCTCAATTATACCAATATACAGAAACAAATCCTCTCCCATCACTCAAATTCTAAAAGCTTGAAAGAGAGACAACATTACACAGTCATAGAAAATGTGCTGGAAGTAGTTATTCCTATTTAGACAGCAAGAAGCGAAGGTCTTGTGCCAGAGGATAAAATCGACTTCAGATTATGTATTAAGAATCCCTCTACTCTGCTAAACTTTGGCTCTAGATGCGAGACTGGTCCAGGTTGACTTTGGAAGGGAGGGGCCCGGCCTCCTCCTCCGCTGTGGAGGTGATAATCAACAGGGAGGATGCTGGGTATGGAGTAAGTTTCTTTTCCTTAATGTACTCCATGTCACCATAGATGCTCAGTTTCTGAAACCAAAAGAAAAAAGAAAACGCTGAAATAATGACATCTAATACAATAGCCAAATCAGTTAATCAAAAGCAATGATCAATAATTCAATCAGAATTTTGAATCTAAAACCATGTATGCACTCTCCATATTAAAGCAAGGTATGAAAGAGTAAATTCATGATGCACTATATTAATGACAGACTTTAATTTTGTTTATTTAGGGCAACTTACAGTGATTGAAAGTTAAAAAACGTGTCACGTTTGTCAAGCAAATACGTTAAACAGAGCAATAACACTGAAAAACGGCCGGTGGATACCCGGTCCCCAGAAGAGGAAGTCGCTATCCGCGGATCATATTGCGTCCGATTGATTTGTTTAACGTATTTACTTGACAAACATGATGTGTCGACAGGATATGGCAAAAGGTTGATATAAAAAACGACCGTAAGGGCCGCCCAGGTAGTCCAGCGGTAAAAGACGCTGCCTACCAACCCCGAGGTCGTAGGTTCGATCCTTGGGGTTGCTACCGGCTTGGCTGGGTGTCCCTACAGGCGCAATCAGCGGCGTCTGCGGGTAGGAAGCCAGACACGGGGATTTGTCCTGGTCGCTGCACTAGCACCTCCTACTGGTCGGTCGGGGCGCCTGTCGGTGGGGGGCGGAGCTGGGGAGGATAACGTGTTCCTCCGCACGCGCTAGGCCTTCCCGGTGAAACTCCTCGCCGGCTGGTGTACAAGAAGCGGCTGGCGACTTCACATGTGTCGGAGGAGGCATGTGCTAGTCTCACCCTCCCCAGGCCGACAGTGGGGGGCGGAGCAGCGACCGGGACCGCTTAGGCAGGGGAATTGGAAATGAACAATTGGGAGAAAATGGGGT
>CABFOS010055475.1:0-25435 GCA_900660315.1 Diretmoides pauciradiatus | reverse complement strand
ATTTTGTTTGTTGTGTCACTTCCTCCTTTCTGCTCGTCGTCAGTGGGCGTGTCTGATTCTAGGCTGTGGCGACGAGCAGAAAGGAGGAAGTGACACAACAAACAAAATGGAGAAGAAGAATGTGCAGTGGTCTGCTGAGGAAACATACATGTCTCATACGTAATCCTCTTCTACGTCTTCTCATCATCAACAGCCTGCCTGCTCGATTGTTGGGAAAAAACAAATATTTGAAGTAGCAGCACGAAAGTTCGCAGCTGCTGTTGTGTTTACTTCCGCCTGGCGCTTCTTCTTCTTCTTCATGTAGCTTTTCCGGCAGACACGATGCTTTGCGGCACATTGCTGCCTCTCACAGGTTGAAAATATTACTGCTCATGGTATAACGTCCACCCACTTTGGTTCCGCTTAAATTGATGTGAACGCGGGCCGGTTCGCCAGAAAGCACCAAGGTTCTGAGACTCCAGAACGGAACCAGAGCCAGAACCAGAACCATGTCAGTCTGAAAGGCCTAATAGACGGCTCGGCCGCTGTCGCGCCAAGCAGTAAAAAAAAATATCCGCGGAGTTATAGACGTGTCTTTCTCCATTAAAGTCTATGGGGAAAAGTCCTTTGGGGCCCAAGTGAGTGCAATTCCACTGTTGACCACTATCAAAACTGGCTTCAATGCACCACGCAGACCCTGGGGGCTTGGCTGGCGACAGGTTTACTTCCGCTTAGACATCAATGAACGAACAGGAGTTTTATGCTCGTTGTTTTCAGTGATCAGTTAGTTGAGTCTGAGCCATAATGGATAGAGGTTCGCTTAATCATGTTAGACCAGGGGTCCCTTTACTTCTTCAGGTATAGGATTCCCATTTAGATATAGAAACCAGGGTTGTTGTTATATCTCTACTGTATTTGGAGATAATAGTGGAGAGTGAAATATTTTATCAGAACGCATATCTCCTTATATAATCAGAATATGATTTTGTTTGCCTCCCTCCACAGGAAGGTCAGACTCCAGAATCAGCTACAGAGCAGTGCAATGTCTTGCTCAAGGGAACTGACTAAAGTTATCCTGTTGCATGATGGTCTGTCTAACCACTACGCTGCCCTGTCACATTCTCTCACTGGGCTAACTTCTAAAGAATTAAGTAACAGTGAACTTGAAATACTCCCCACTGTGCTGGGAACTACTGGAACCCACTTAAGGGCCCCAGGGGGTCCCGGGTCCTAGTTTGGGAACCACTGCATAAAATTATATTTGGGTAATGTAAATCCTTTTCTCAAACAACAAAGATAGGACAGATACTGCTAACTGTTAAAGTTCAGATTTTATTTGCCCAAATACTTCAATTGCAAGGACATAAGAACACCCTCAGCTATAGAAAACATCAAATATTTGTCAAATGATCAGCAGTACAAACTTGTAAAGCTTTGCTGTCTTAGATATTTCTACAAAGAAACCAACATAGGGAGAGAAGTATTAACTAAAATAGGTGAATTAAATGAACAATTCTCCCCTGTGAGTAAAGGACTCACTGGCCTCAGAAGAAACTGATGAGGGTTTTGACAAATTTATGTACTAACAAAACAAAAACCACTCATTACAAAAAGCAATATTTACAAAAAAATTACAACAGTATTTACCCCAATTTCGTTGGCAACTCAGTTACCCAAATCCCTTTTATGAACTCCCATAACCAACCAATGTTGCAAATTACTTTGAACACCCCCCCCCCCCAAATTATATAAATAGTCCACGCTGGTTTTGTTTCAGTCGATGAGATTCCTAATGGTCAAACTCAGTCCAACACTAATAGACTATTGTAAATGATAGTTGCCATGTTGTAGTTATCTGTCTCTAGAGACAAAAACTACAATCATGAAATAATCTGTCAGTTGTCCACTTCCAAGTAACCAATAACAAGACAGCGCTGAGCAGAAATATCACTGAAGAACTTTGGAAGGAAGAAAAAAAAGATGAAATAATATCTACATTCATGGTGTTGGTGTGATGTCCCCACACAGGCACATACACGCACGCTGCAGTCACATCATATAGTATGCAAACAGTACAGCAACAGCACACATCAACACAAAGCAACACACATACCCTCATATATACACGTTTGTGCATGCATGCATGTGCACACATACACTCAGTCACACACACAGAGGGACAGATTTACATTAAGTGCACACCTTTTTGGGATAAGCATCAGACTAAAACCCAAATGGATTACAGTCAGTTCCATTTAAATTTCAAAACAAACAAACTTAGGGAAATTACATAGGAAACCATACAAGTTCAAAATCCGCATTTTTAAATGGATGGGAACACAATTATTGACAATTAAAACAAACCTATGAACCATTTAATCAAATCAACCGTAAATCAAATGTAAAACAATGGTTCAAAGAAGAAACAAACACCAATTGTATAACAAACTCTTTTAAAACCCTCTAATAAGTCGAATATTCAGATTGAGCAAAACATAACAGCTCTGAATGTGGAAAACAAACGTTATCCCTTAAATGACAAACTGCTCTGGTTCCACAATAAACCTTGTTTATTATCTATTAAACAGGCCAGGACAAACCTTCCAAATTGCTGAATAAACCGAGTCAAATAGAAGTGTTTCAGACTTGAACAAAGATCTTCTGAATGTCCCAAAAAACATATATATGTCTATGTACTGAGACATATCAGTTAACTTTAATCAGTTAACATACCAGTTAACCATTTGACACCTGTCAAGGACAGATGCAAGGCAATTACATTTTAACTTTTCAGTGGAAACATGGGTTCTCAAATTTTTCAGCAACAAAAGACATTCATGGCTTGATTTTTCCTGAAAATACCACCTCTTTAAGAACCAAATGATAAAACCTACATCAGAAATTGAGAATCGAGAAGACGACAACGTTCAGGAAAAAAAGATAAAAGAAAACATTCTAAAGAGTGCAATTTTTCAGTACCCCGCAACCCCCCACCCCTAAGTAATCCACCATACTAATGTTCTTTGGCTCTATGAAGCCTGTTCACAACTCCCCCACTTAAATTTTGGACCTGTCCTTAACTAATTACAAAAAATAAACACTGGAGGATAATGAATCGCCCGTGACATTGAACCCCTAACCCTAAACCACACTGACCTGTAACTCAAGACTGAAGCTAACTGTAAAAATGTTCACAACATCACCAAGCCAGCGGGATGCTCTCTTTGACGTAACATCGACGCCCAGAGCTGTGAGATGACCGACGCAGCAGGGTAGGGAATGAAACAGATTCTGGACATACGGGCACGGTCCCTCCATGAATAGATCGCCAATAGGGCAACAGAAAGTGGGTGAGTGTGAAATGGACGAGGCGATGCAGGGGCTCCCTCTGGTGGTGGGAGGAGAGCAGGGTTGGCACAGTGGCAGAGCTCCCTGGACTCTTGGCTCAGCTCAGCGCTGCTCAGTCTGTCTCAGGACACGGTCGGCCTGTTTCAGTCTGATTCAGAGTCCGACGACCCTCCTGAACTCGACTCGCTGCTGCTGTCCTCAGACTTGTTCTCCTTGTCTTCTGCCTCGTCGTCGTCTTCATCGTCGTCTTCGTTCTACAAGTAGATTAGCACCCCCCCAAAAAAAAGAAAAAGGTTATTCAGAGCCGATATCCATTTCTTGTGTTCACACCTGAAGGCTGGCAAAGAGCGGAACTGCACTCACATCCTCATCGTCGTCGTCATCGTCGTCATCCTCCTCACTGGACGAATCCGCAGAGGAAGCCTTCTCTTGCTCGTCGTCCTCGTCGTCATCGTCCTCATCCTCGTCATCATCATCCTCCTCCTCCTCCTCCGAATCCTATGGGAAGAGAGAGATTTTCAGGTCTGGCTAACAGCACGACTAGATGTTGGTGCCGTGACAGTGAACAGAGGAAATGAGACAGAAACTCACAGATTTCTTGGACTTTGCCTTCACTTTGGCATTGGGACCTCCTGGCTTTGCTGGTGTCCTTCTTTTCTGAGACGGGAGATAAAGAAACATTCAGATACAAAGAGGAGGCCATTACACAACTACATCACACTGCTCCAATACGGGATTACTAGATGGGACAGTGTGTAATGACTGACTTACTTGTGAATTATATTCTTTGTAGGTGTTCCTCTCTTGTGAGGACAGGCTCTGTGGAAACATTGAGGTAAAACAGATTTTAGATCATTTGAGTGTGCAAGATGTCCGAGGCATTTTTGTCCTCAAAACACTCAGTGAATTCTTACCGCAAGCCACTGCTCCAGCAGGACTTTGTACTGTCTCTGCTTCTCCTCGGCTATCTTCTTGTAGCAGTCCTTCTCCTTAAGTGGTAACCTCTGCCAGCGGCCGCCGATCTCAGTCATCCTCTCTTTCATCGGGAGGTGATTCAGCTCTCCGTTGGACAGCATCTCCTGGGAGAACTTCTGATATCCGTTCCTAGGGGGACAAAAGCATCCACAATCAAAACCTAGAAGTTTCAATAGCTTACACACCACAGACGGCACAAGCTAGTTAGACATGACAAACTTACGACGGCGGTTTCTTGGGTTCACCCTCAAACTTCATCTTCTTCCCTGAGGCAATGGCAGCGGCGGGTGAACGCATCTCACATAGCTCTCTCTGTTAGGGAGGGATGACAGAACGGTCAGCTCTCATTGGTCTACAGAGGGGTGTTGTGATGCTCCTCTTGAAGCAGACACTGAATTTCCTCTCACCTCATATCTTTTCTGGTCCTCTGCTGCTTTTTTGATCCACATGATCTTCTCTTTTTTCTCCATGGTGTTCCAGGTTACTTCCATTGCTTTCTGTGCCTTCGGCCGGTCACTCTGCGCAGCATTAGTTTACATTACATGTTTGTGTACTTATTACGCTAATGCAGAAAAGTTAGTCTGTTAGTGGGGAGCCCATAGTTAATTATTTGGATTTTGCAGCACTTTGTTAGATATAGTAATATACAAATGTTTGATAAAGCTTCATTTTTAATTTCTCCAAAACTTTGAACTCTAGCTACTTCAATATACTTTCAGCAAGAGATATGCAAATATACTTCACTTTTTGATACTTTATACTTTCTTCATCCCCCACTTTCTCCATGAGGGGGGGGGGCTCATACCAAAAGCCTGGTATGAGGCTCCATAATGTTGGAGTGAACAGTGACAAATTGTCACATTTTCAGGTATTAACTAATTCATTCAACTTTCATTTGTTTTCATCTAGCTCACAATTCTTTCTCCAGGAAATATAATTTTATAGATCTTATTATTATAATACTTTGACCCAGTTAATAAGTTATTTATTTTAGCGACCAAAAGTCATGTGCATACCTTATATCTGGCCATGTAGTCTCCTATGACACTCTGCTGCCAGATGTCCTGTGCAGTCTTGGGTGGGTCTGGCAGACGACTACGATCCTCCTTCTCCTTCTTCACCGACTCTGCCTTCAGGACTGTTTCTAAACGTTTATATTTCTCCTGAAGGAGCAAGACAAGAAAGCGGTCTGAATCGACAACGTCCAGTATTAGTAGTACAGTATTACTTGGCTGTGTTTAAAGGATAACTTTGGTATTTTTCAACCTGGACCCTATTTTCCCACGGCCGTGTGTCTACGTAACTCATGGGAACAAGAATTTTTGAAATTGGTCCAGTATTGACCGACTCTGTAGCTGCTAGCGCTTAGCTTAGCTAATCAGTCAGAAATCTTCGGAGCAACTGTGAACCTACATGTATGTCCTCTAAAAGCTTTTTTCTTGCCATTGACAGGCTCTGATTGTTGTTATAAGTATCTATCTTTCACGAGGAGTGAGACTTCTTGCAGTTATACCTTTGTTGGATAGGGACAGCTGTTGTTGTGGCTACTTGTCCTACAAGGGGATGCTAACACAATAACAACAGACCAGATCAAGCGAAAGGTAAAGAAAAATGTATTATTTCTCTGTCGGGATCCTGTCAGACACTTATAATAACAATCGGAGCATGTCAGTGGCACAAAAAAAAACGTTTTTAGGGGACGTACATGTGGGTTCGCACTTGCCCTGAAGCCTGGCATTTCAGACGGATTCGCTAAGCTGAGCGCTAGCAGCTACGGACTCGGTCAATACTGGACCAATTAAAAAAAATCTCGTTCCCATGAATCACGCAGACACACTAAATAATAAAGGAACTTGAACTTGAACTTGAACACGGCCATGGGATAATAGAGTCCAGGTTAAAAAATACCAAAGTTATCCTTTAATTGTAATACCCATTATACAAGATTCATCACGGAACATGGGATTTCTAGTCCTCCCTATTGCTCAACTCCCTCCGTTGGTCCACTCTACTGGGCTGCTCTTTATTCTAGTGTATACTACTGCGCTGCACTAAGTGGTGTACCTTCTTCTTCTCTGACAGCTCATTCCACATGCGTGCCAGCAGTCTTGTGAGCTCGCTGTCAGAGAGGTCTGGCCGCTCCTGCTGCAGTTTGGGACGCTTCTCCTCAGAGAAGATGAACATGGCTGAGATGGGCCTTTTGGGCTTCTCTGGGCTGGCCTACATGTTACAGAGGAGTGGAATATCAGCACGGGATACTACAACCTCAGAGTCACAAATTCAGATTTTATTGGTCAGCAATGAAGGAAATAAGATGGAACCCGTAGAGAATTGGATCTGAGCTTAATGCCCTATGCTATACTCATGATAGTCAATTTCTCTTAATATAAATATGTTGTTATATATAACAGTGACACCCATCTTATTTACGACTTGACAAATGATTAACTGAATCCAGGATGTTGCTGCATTCTGGGTTTTACCTTTGCTTTAGAGTTCTTCTTTTTGGAGGCGGGACTGCTGGCCCCAATGCCCTTCTTAAAACCTATCATCTTCTGCTCGGCCAAAACCCGCTGCTGCTCCTCCTCTGACAAACTCTACAGGTGGACAAACAGCACAGTAAACAACATATAAGGAATTCCTGTATCAATAAAGGTGCCGGGGCACTAGGTCATTTGCTTTAGGTAGGGGCACATGGATTTGAATTAACTTCCCCCCTTTCCAAAGAATAACCTACAGTGTTCTAATACACCTTCATACAGATGAATAAATAGAAACAAAGAGACTTACGCAGAGAAATCTGTTCATCTCAATTTCATATTCTTTCTTCCGCTGAAAAACAAAAATGCCATAATTTAGACAAACATGGGATTTATGTTTTAGTCTATGGTTTTATCTGTGTTTCTGTACCGACCTGTTCACAGCGTTTCTGGTAGCCATCCTTCTCATTCTGTTTGAGCAGCTTCCATCGCTGGCTGCACATGACCATGCGCTCAGTGCTGGGCACGTCCTTCATGCTCGACATCAACTCCGCGCAGAACATTGAGTAACCATTTCTGAAAGCATACACACGGGCAATGCACTGTGGTCACATAACTCGTAATCGCAATGCCGCGGCAGGAAATCGTGATCATGGTGATGCGTCAGCAACGTAGTTGTTGACTCACGGAGGCGGTTTGTCGGGTCGGCCGTCAGACTTGTCCTTCAGCTGCCTCTCAGCCTTGGTCAGGGTGGACTTGACGATATCTCCATGGGTGATGTTTACCTCTGGGTGCTGCTGGATGTATTCCCGCATAGTCTCCTACAATACAGAACACACAAGGATGAGAGCCCTCCAATTGACATGGCCTTTTATGGATATTGTTAATTTGACCACGACACTCCTTAAGTTTAAGAGTCTGGTGTAACATAGTAGTCTCACCTCATACTGTTTCTGCTGCTCCAGGGACTTACTGATCCATTTGAGTCTCTTTTTGTCAGACAGCTGCGTCCACTGTTTCCCAAGACTGTCTTTAATGTCTTTGGTGGTCGCCTAGTGTCAGACAGAGAAAGTAAAAATCAGTGGACTCATACAATTGGTGCAGAAGAGCATGTATTGTGTATGGGGTGTTGTAAACACTCTGACTCACATCTGGGTGTCCTTTGAGGAAAGCCTTCTTTTCATGGTTGTACCAAAGCTGTTGTGGAGTCCTGGGTTTCTCTGGCACATTTGAACCTTTCTTGGTCATGCTCTCCATAAGATCTGGGTGCAGTTCCCTACATTCAAATAACACATACACACATTAACACATAACTAGCATTCCTGTGAGTAAAACTAATGAAGCAACTGCTGAAACCCAGATTGACCCCCCCCTCCCCCCACGCACACACACATAATTGGTAATAATTCATTTGAAATACTGGTATATTACCTGAACTTCAACATGCTTTGCACAAACGTTTCTTTGTCTCTTAAGAAGTCTTCAACATATTTTTTCTGTAGTCATAAAAACAAAACAGTATTTCTGTCAGAGCTGAATGAGTTTAGAAAAACTACCAAGTCAAGGTAAAATTTCACAATCCGTTGCTTGGTCCCTTTGCCTGACCTTCTTTTTGTCTGGCAGCTCCCTATACTTCTTGGAGAGGATTTTAGTTAGATCCAGGTTGCTCATCTCAGGGTGTAGCTTGGCATACTTGGCCCTCTTTTCCATGAAGAAGCGGAAGTAGGGAGTCAAGGGCTTTTTGGGGAAATCTGGGTGTTTCTGGGGGGGGGGAAAGGTGAAAACACTTATGAGTTCCACTCCGAAAGAAAGGTTTGTTGTCCCATTAGTCATGCAAGAAAGATGTCTGCCTTGGTATCTAATGAGTTAAATCACCTTTAGTTTCTTGCCCTTGTAGGGGTTCTTGATATAGTCTTGGGCATCAAAAATCAGTTCTGTTAATGTCCGGAATTTGCGTATCTGTGGTGAAGGCAGACACATAACACAAATACTTAGTGCAGCACCAAATTTGGCCTTGAACAACCAAACAATAACACATCCAATCATCCAATCAATACAAAAAAAATCCCTTAGACTGGCCTACCTCTTTGGAGACCTCTTGCCACTTCTGCTTGCACATCTCTCCTGTGAAGGAGTTGAAGGCCACCTTCTCCCAGTCGAGGTGGGACTCTGATGTCTTATACTTTGTCAAGTCCTTCGGGGGCAGGGCCACTTTCATGCATTCCAGCAGTTTTAAGAGATCATCCTGTGCCCACACTGTGATAAGATAGACACCAGACAGAACACAAAGCCATAATTGATATTAACACACAACTGTCTGAAAATCTACAATACAAACATCACTAAACTGATACCCAATTACATCCAAATGAAAAATCCCTCAAATATCACTTGTATTTAGTGTTCGGCACTCAATAAGTTTATAGTCATTTTATGTTTTGTTTTTTCTCATTCCTATGGTACCATCTATAATAATAATAATCCTCTATGGATAAAACCATGTTTTACTGTGGTAACCATCTACAATACATCATAGGATTAATATAGTTAGCTTTAGGAAGGGACTAATTGTGATTTTATTACTAAGAATACTGCAAACGCAAAGGATTATTATTGAATATTTAAAATATTCAAATTCTGCATAAATACAAACGTGGGACAAGATCAGACCTCGGTCTTGGGCGGTTGTGTCCATTTCTCCATTCATCTGTGGGTGTACTGTCTTCTATCTATAAGAAAAACATCAAGTTAGCAGTAATATCATATGTGAAACATAATGTAAATACCCAACTGTAATAATAGCTTGCATTTTTAAAGTGCCTTTCAGGGGACCCAATGACTCTTATGTTGTTGGCCCCTACAGCCACTGTTGGATGTAATTGTAACTCACAGCACTTAAAATGTTGAGTTTTTAAAAAAATATTATTTTATTCGTCGAAGAAAACTAGTTTTGTTTCCGCCAATAGCATTTAATCTGTTAAAAAAAACTCCCCGCGTTTTCAACCCGTTGAATTAAAGTGCGCCTCGACATAATGGTTTATGTTCATTACACCGCCCCTTAAACGTTTACGCTACATGGTGAGACAGGCTATTGCTCGTGACGGCTTCAAATCTCAAATAACACTGCGGAGGCTCCGACTAGCGCACCTAGCTGCTACAACACGAGCCTTGTCAAGCAGCTTTTTGTCAGACGGAATTTGGCGTATTTATCACTGTTCTTTATCCCGCAACAAAAGTATCCCGGCGCACAAGAGCGACCATTTTCTCGCCCGGTCCGCTCGGTAATGGAGGCTTTTCTCTCTCGCAGCGGAGGTTGGGGAGGATCCACGGAAGGAGGAAGCGAATGGGACGTGGACGGACAGGCAGCTGTAGGCGACCAGCTGACCACGGACGGGGGGATCTGCTTTCGGTCTCGGAGAGAGGGGGAATGGTGAATGGTGGCTTGGGAGCGTTGCAGCCAAATGCGCCACTCGACACAGGCACCTCACCACCGACGGAGCGCGGGTCCTACTCCGCCACGCAAACCTGTAATCTTCTCCCAGGTTTACTCGGGCTGGAGCGTGGACAATTATATATATATGTATAAATACTCGGTCACAGTCAATACATGTATAGCATATACATTTCCATGCTGCTTTATTCAGCTTTTGTGGGGGTATTTAATGTTGGGGCGTCAGAGCACAACCAAATGCATTCTTCAGCGAGGCGTAGCCGATGTGTGCTCCTATGATGGCGGCTGCTTGTTGTTCATCGTGTCCTTGGTGCCCCCAGTCCATTCCAGATTCAACCGTGTGACCCAGCCGCCTCGAAACGGTTACAATCACCGTCCATGCGGCCAAATAGCTGCCGTGTTTCCAATTTTTTTTTGCGGTTGTTCGAACAGTTAAATGATTTCAGTTTAAGGATGACGATAACGTACGGATGATAAACAGTGGGAGCCGAGAGCTGGAGCAGCCTACTAAGCTGCCATGGCCAAGGGCAACAAGCTGCTGCGCCAAACGAAGCTTAAAACACCATTTTTCATTTCAATATTCTTTTGAAAAAGCGGAAAAATTCACACAACCTTAAGTATCTCTTGCATTACAACCCCAAACCACCCGTTTCCGCGTGACGAACTTCTGAGTTATACTCATTATCATTTACAACAAATACTAAATGCAAATAAATACATAAACGTTTGCTCGTATTAATTATGTAGTTACGGGTAAATCGGCGTAACGAGAAGAAAGATAGTGGCGGTTGGTCGTCGGGACTCGTCTCTGAAGGCACAGGAAGAAAGAATTTAAAAATGGAAATAATTTGTAACCGTTGAGCAAAACAAAACAACAACGTTAAGACACGTTATTCAAAGTATCATATTCAAACCCCCCCGTCGCTCGCTAACGTACACATATACATTTACCGAGCGTCGACCGTGTTAAATTCGCGTTATCTCGGAAGGAAACACATCCGAGACAGAGAGCAGATGGAGTAGCGCGACGACGGGCTCCGGGTCCGCCGCCATGCTGCAGCTCTGCTCGACAAGGAGCCCGACCTACCGTGACAAGGTCCAATGGCGCACTGCACAGCACACGGACGGACGGGGCTTACAGCTAAAAGCCAGGGCGTTGCAGCCTAACACCCCTTCACTCGGTCCAAAAAGAGCATAAGCGGAGAGAACGAAGAAGGCGGGTGGGGTTTTTTTCCTCCCCGAGCTTGGTCGTCGGTGGTTCTGGGCTCTCTAGTCAGGCGACACACAGAGAGAGAGGGAGAGAGAGAGAGGGCGGTGAGATATTAAACCGAGATCCCTGATGGCTACAACCGAGAGAGGCGGCGGGCTGTTCCGACAACAACCGCATGGAGGGCTCGGCGCGGAAATAACCGTCGGTTTCACACTGAAATACCCCCGTTTCAGTACCAATAGTTGAGTTATGGTTTTTTAAAAAGGGGGGCTGTATGCCAAGCGGAGGCCGGATGTAATTTTGAGAACATACCGTATATCCCTCTTGGCTCTTACAGGCATCTGCTCCCCCGCGGTAGAGGACAAGAGATTGGGGTATGGCCGACCTCCGTCTCTCTGCTCTGCCGCAGCAGTCGGCGTGTTTCGCTATAGCACAACGAGGGTAATAACGGTCGAAGCGCGCGACACACGCACACAAAACACATTACACGTACATTTGTCGCGGTTAAAATGGCTTTACGCGAGGCCGTTTTTATCGTTGTAAGTGCGAGACGAGGCGGCTGTCGTGGCGGCTTACCTGTCGGCGTGAGTCTCGCTGTCGTTGTGGAGGAAAGGGGAGGGTTGAACGTTAGCCAGCACTGCGCCGTCCAGGGCTCCAGTCCCCGCAGAGATGGACCTTCCCCCCCGCCTCCATCTCACTTGCTGTCTCCCTCCACTCAACGTGCAGCAGCAGTAGCAGCAGCAGCAGCTCCTCTCTCCATCCAACCATTTTCCTACGCGGAGAGACATCCACATTCCTTCCGATGTAGTCTCACCGTTTCTCAGCCCAACCGAAGGCTGTTAGTTTTCCTCACCGGAGGCCCGGTCCCATCCGACCGCCAGCCGATCTAACTAACTTATCACCCCGAATAGTTTATCTGGCAGTAAGAGACTTTACTGAGAGACAAAGTTGTGCTAATGGTGCTATCATTGTAGTGGGACTTATTTGTCGTTATCTCCAGTGGTCCTTTACTGTATGCATTAAACTTAAAATTATTTTTATTTTTATTATAATTTGGGGGGGGGAGTTTAATTTTCAGTTCGTTATTACTTTAATGTCAGTTTTCCCACTTTCGAGAGGAAGAACCAGAGCAGAACCTCAGAGCAGAATCCGTCTTTTCAGATAGACCGAAACTCCTTTTGGCAAATTGGAAGCGTTTGACAGCTTGATTTTGCCCCAGCATGTTATTTCTTTTTCAACTCCACCTTGTCTGTTTGTGGGCGGAACCCCCGGTCGCCCAATCCAGTCAGTTGGATTCATGGAAAACAAATGACTTTCCAATGGGAACTCAGGCTTGTTAAACAATGATGCCTTCCGGTGCTGTCGGAAATATCGCAGTGATGTGTTGACCGCACCTGACCAACGCAAATATAAGGAGAAATAACTACTTTTGAGAAGTGGAGATTTTCTATGATATGCGAAATGTGACGTTTAGTGGGAGCCCTATCAACAGTTGATGGCAGAAGTGATGCATTTCGTTATTATGTTATTTGGCATTTTATGTAAATATTATTGTTGGGCCTTTCCGTTTGGATTTTTTGTTGAACTTTTAACTTATAACATTTTGTTTTTAATAAATTCAAACATTTCCCTGGTTCACATTGCCTCTTGATTCTGCGACTCCAACACAGAAAATCTCCATGGAGCTTCTAAACTACTTTTGTAACAGGGTCTATTTTCTTGTTATTTCCGACCAAAAGCACACAAATGCGCTTGCAACTTGTATTTGGGAAGTAGAACTCGGAAGTATGAGCTTATGGGGAGCACTTGAAGGCAGCACAGAGTGGCAGACACCTCAGAGGTCCAATTGAACCGCCTCTCCACTCACTTCTAGGATAAAGTGGTAGGAAGATGCTGTGACTGAAGAGAAACTTGTTTGCATTAACAAGAACTTTAAAGGCATAGTAGATTTTATTTTTAATAACGTGAAAATTCAAAACTTGTACAGTGCACCAAGCACACATATACGGTGGGTAACCTAAAAAAGCACAGGCTACATTTACACAGAACATTTTTCTCATCATAGTATTAACTTATTTTTATCAAGTCAAACTATCAGATCTCATCACCCACTACCCAGCCATTACTGTTTATCACACTTTACATTCACAAAAGCAATTACACACCTAGTCTAGGATATGGCCAAGAAAGCCTCAATCAGAAGTAATTGTACTTAATCTGCATATGTACAAATTCTATCCATATTTGAACTGAACAGCAAAGACAAATGTTTAACTTTGTTCAGTCAACACATACACGATTTATCAAATGTGGTATGAAATCAAAGTATTAGATATGTAAAACATTTGAGAATAATAACTTAAATTAAAACTAGAGAAAGGGCTGGTGTCATAGTCCTGTAAGACTGCATTATTTATGCATCTGAAAAAAATTGATAGATCAACTCAGCGTTGCTACTAGTGCAGATAAGGTTAGGCTAAATGCTATCATCATAACATGGGTAGGTCTACAATGTGGCAGCACCGGTAGCCATTGTCAAGCTATACTTAAGCACTGAAAGAAAACAAATTAATATAACTACTTTACCTGAGAGGGAAATGGAAATGCCGCTCATTTCCCGAATTAAAATGTTTTGGCTGTGCCATAAAAAAAGCTTAGTTTTTGTTAGTGAACTTTCCTTCCTGCCCCCAATAAGAGAAATAAGACAGAAGTGTTTATCATGGGCCCAAAACTGTGATGCCGCACCAATGGAAAGAGAATACATGGAAAGATATGGAAAACGTGACTGTGAGAGCAGCCAGCCTCCCATTCATTATCACGAGTAGAGCACCAGGTTGTGCACCTTAATAAAAATGTGGGTTATGCTGTTTTTCTCTCTGGGTTCTAGGTTTAGTACTGGGTGGTCCATGTTCATAAATGCTGATTCAAGTGTATAGGCCACGGGAAGAACGTATCAATTCTGAAACTGAGTGATAATAATAATAAAGATAATAATGATAAAACAGTTTTGAACTAAAGAGTTGTTTACAAAAACATATTTTTTAAGGCACCTGATAAACAATTTTCAAATGAGTTATTGACTGGTAATAAAGTATCAACTTCATCTGAAACTTTGTCATTGAAAAGACTATGGAGAATATGGTGTTATTCATGCTAGCTGCAACATATCATCCTCGTCGTCTTCAAATGTCACCTTGGCGTCATCCGCATCCAGCTACAACAGAATTACATCCAATTACAACAGAGAAACCTACATGTCACCTAGTGTGTATAAGAAAATAATAGCTTCAGATAGCATTTAACCCCTCTGGGGTTTTCTACGCATTTGGTTACGTCCTGCCCATGAAAAAAAATAAATGCAACATTGGGTACAGGAATCTTATTGTATGAGTGTGACAATGTACCAGACGGATACTTACACATTTCATCTCCTTTTCTGTGAAGAGAGTGCCGGTTATGAGCATGCGCAGAGGGATGGTGAGAATGAGAACAAAAGGCAGGGCCAGGGAGAAGGGGCTCATCTTCACAACCCACAGAACACCCAGGCAGAACAGCTGGATCACAGTGAATAGATGCATCCGCACTGTCTTCACCTTTAGAAATAACAATAAAAGAGAGAGTTCACAGAGATTGTTTTATATTATCTATTGATTTTCTGTATATTGCAGCATTATATTGTATAATTGCAAAAACGTGAAACATGCTGGCACAGCAATATCAAAATTTGAGATGGGCTAGCTGACACGTGTTTCCAGACATAAGGCAGTTATTCATGATTAGAGTGGAGAAATGAACGTTGTGTGTGTTTGAGGATGCAGAGTATACCCTGGTGGCATAGGCATCCGAGGGATGGTATTTCTTGGGTACAATCAGCAGAAGTATCCTGTCCCACATCTGAATTCCGCTGAGGGAGGTGATACCCATATAGAGGAAGATGCCAAACAAGGCTGTCATAGGAATCATCTTCAGAATAGGTTCCATGAAAATAGACACACCTGGAAGCAGAGTGAATGAATGATTAACAAAGTCACATGGTAATTTATTCTCTGTGTTGTGTCTGCATCAGCCCTGTAGATGGCAGCACTTACCAACCATGATGGCCACAAGAATCCCACTGATCCTTTGCTCAATCACCTTCTCAATCTCTGGCTTTGGGCCCTTGGTCAGGACGGTGAGGGCGTTTGCATGGGTGACAGAACGCACAGTGGCAGCACTCAGCCAAGGCACCCCAAAAATAGAGCTGATACCCCCCATGGTGACCAGGATGAGCAGATCCAAATGGAACCCAGAGCCCTTCATCATTTTCCTCTCTGGCTTGCTCACAATCAGTCTGGGGTTCCAAAGAGACGGTCCAGAGTTAGTATTCACATAACCAACAGGGAGGGGAGGGACGTCTGAGAGCGAAGGGATCCCAACTAATCTCATCTTGTTTCATTTCAGTGTAAAGATGCACATTAACTAATATTACAGTATTATTCATAACGTGTCAGAGTTTGCAGCATATGCTGACAAATTCCAGCTGTTACATTTTTTAATGCCATTTTAGAAATATTTCTGCTTTTTTGATAGTATACATGGTAAAAGACCTGAAATGTTGGTGACATTTACATGGTGTCACTTACGTAGTAATCTGGGACTCGAGGAAGATGAGGATGAAGACCAGAATTGCAGGTACGCAGCTCGCTGCCATCATCCAGATGGGGAAGGGCTTATGTTCTCCCATGGGGTTGATGAACCAGCCCCTGACTTTGGGGTTGGACACCTCAATACCTTTTGGCACAACCAGTTTCTGCAAGATGATGTGTGGAATTACTTGACCTCATCTACCCTCAGATTAAAATCTCTCCTTGGTGAATAATTCTGATAGTCCTGAACAGATGTGGATTGAATTTCTGGGCATGGTTTGGATACAACCATCCCTTAGAAGGAGGAAAATTCACAAACAGGGCTATAGTGAAGTGTAGAGCCACCTGAATTCATTTTGCCTACCGTTTAATTTGCAGTAAATGTACCACCTTTTTAGGCTGACAAAAATCTTCAAGTCTCTAATCTTTAAATAATAAATAAATTTAAATAGAATACATCATAGCAAGTAATATCAAACAAACGTAAGTTACATCAATCTACAACAATGATTAGAGCAATAGCCCAATCAACACGGCATGAGAGGTCATCCCAAAAGTTTGAACCCAATGCAAAAGGCCTTCAAAGTCACCAGCTAGTGTGAATGTAATTGCGTATGTACATACATGGGTGACTGTGGAATGATACTTTCCACTGCCATCATAATTATGGAGGGCTTCCATTGTTCAGAATCACTATGTTTGTAGTAGTAAGCGTTAAACTTTCATCAGATGGAACGACCAATCGCGTAATCACGTTCATTCTAAACAAATACAAGGCTTGAGATTTTTCAGAACTTCGCTGAGATACCATCGTTTCTGCAAAGCACTTACCTGAGTATAGGCATCCGCAATACAGATATCAACAGTGATCATGAAGAAAATAGCAATGGGGACACCGAAATCTCCAATCATGTGACGGATCTAGTAAGGCAGAGAGGATGCAACATGGTCACACATTTCTTCAGGTGCTTTTACACTTAGATTAATAGATGGCACCCTCTGTGGGCATGCAAAAGTTGATCTTACCGGGCCAGGGAGGTAGTGACTATGCTTGAACTCACGTAGGAAGTATGCAATGAAGAAACAACCAAACATAAGGCACATAGACAGCAGAGCAGTGTTGGGGTATGCTCTTTCTATCTCCTTTTCTATAATGGTTATGTTGCCATCTGGATGGATCTCTTTGTGCTCCATGATGATCGGGTGGAAGGGGTTGTCCAGTGTGTCGTTCAGATGATCGTAGTTCAAAATCAGAGGATGGGCTTTGAAGATCTGAGTAAGAGGAGAGGGCAGAGAGAGAGAAAGCAATGTGAAAGGAAGAAATAAAAGAGACACCGAATTGAATTTCTAGCGGTTACTAATGGAAAATGGCTATCAATGTTATGAAATGCATGGAGAGATGAGGTGAGGAAACCTTAATGAGTTTATTGAAGGTCTCGTAGATGAAGATGAGAGAGATGAGGATGGAGAAGATTTCCTGAGTGAAGCGGGAGATGAATCGAACCAGGAAACTGCCCTCCACGGCCACAATGATGACCACAATCACTATCAGCCACATTCCCACCCAGATACGTCCCACAATGTATTCCATCTCCTGGGCCTTGCAGAACTGGTATGGAATGAGAAAATGCAATAATTATGGCAATGAAACAAAAAAGCTTTCAAAAGATTCCATGAAAAGTAGCTAAAAGGTGCTTTGATTTGTGATGCCAAGTGAAAAATCACTCAGCAGCACATAGGAAAGGCTGTTATCATGGGATAATTATTATTATTATCACATCACATGAGACAATATTATCAAATCACATTGCCATTATGGTCAGAGAGTGGGTACACTTAAGCATCTAGAAATGCAACTTACTGCGAAAAAAGCTTCCTCAAACACCAGCAGTGGTCCAGAGAAGCCAATGACGAGAACAGGTTGAGCCGCGATGAGACAGAAGATGATACCCTGGAGACTGGTGGAGACCATAAGCTCTGACACACCCATCATCCTCTCTGTTTTGTCAGCTAGGGCCAGACACCAGAAAAAAATCATGAAGACGCTGAGATACTACAGATCAGTTGTTGCTCAGAAAATACATGTGTCTTTGTCTGGCGCTTACACAAAAGTCCTCCGAAGGTGATGGCGGGAGACAAGGCAGCGAAGTAGATGAAGATGACAGCAGCCAGAACTTGAGGGTTCAGGCCATCTGTGTAGTCGCTGAGGTAGTGGCGATAACGACGCTTCAAGTCCCTCACCATCCCACCGAAGGGAACGCCTGTACGGGCCAGGGGATCCTCTTTAGGCTCCTCTGGGGGTTTGTCAGCTGGACAAAGAGACAAACATTCATTATTTCATTCATATTCATATTCATTAACAATCTGGTGTGCAAATAAATGAACATGTAGTACTTTCAAACATCAACATATCAATGTCATATTTATTGTGGTACCATCTTATAGAATTACCATAAACAAATAAGACCAGACACAAGTGGTAGCATCTATCTCATGACAGTGCTAGTTTGTGTGGCAAAATTAAGACTACATTTCCCATAAGCCCTGTTGTTTCCTGTTGCAAATAAGATGTTTCCATTTGTCCCCTTCTCCCGATTCCTGGCATCTTCCACATGTGTTTGTTTTGAATCAGCCTTTCACCCATTCCACCATCTACCAGTGCCAGAAAGCTTTAGCTCTGTTTGTGCTGGGAAAGTAGCACCCTCTTGCTGTTATGTGCAGCAAAGCAGTTTTTTGTGCCGTAAAGCAATACAGGAGATTTCCTGTGAAATCCAACCTGGTGGCATACAATGTGAAATGCAGGGTAGAGGTCATTTGAGGTGGCCAGTCTTCTTGGTAATGATCTTTTTTTGTAGTAACGGTAATTATACTAATGCCTCAAAATGTATGTAGTGATTTACTGATGTTAAAAGGCTAAAAGACTCATAAAGAGAGGTTGAACATAAGATCCAGTTGAAATTTAAGATGCCAGGCTGGCCTGGCTCCTGTATGTATACTGACCTTTGGCACCATAGATGAGACGGCTGTCGGCGGGGCGGAGTCTGTCACGCAGCATTTTCTTCTGGAAATCGATGATCGGCACAAGCATAGCCTGGTCTTGGATCTCAGTGGGAGGGATGACAATGCTGCAGTCCATGAAATCAGCGATGGCGTTGGTGATTTCCTTTTCAGTCTTGGCCAGGTAGGCCTCCAGAGTGAACACCTGTGAGAGCAAAGGTACAAAGGAGGTCTAACTCTCATCGCAGTACACTGAATTTCAGTTAGAGAACCAAACAAAGCTGCTCTGATGTCTCCCTAAAAGAATGCTCCACACCAATCGGGAAATTATACATTATCAGAGTTGTTCAGGCTACACGCTGCTGTGCTATCAGTTTCCTCCCTCCCTACTTTCTCCCCCCTCTCACCCAGTCAGCCATTAGGGCGCCCATGGCTCGACCACTCTCATGGTAGTCTAGTCCACTTGTGCTGGGGCCCACCAGCACAAAGATGAAGCGAACAGGAACAGGAGCCTCCAAGGAAGACTCCATCACCACAGAGTCACTCAGCCTGACGAAGGCCACCGCTGGCTTCTGCAGCACGTCTACGACACCTGGGAAATACACCACAATAACACACGCTTTCAGTCAGGCAGGTTAGCTACATACAGAAATCATTGAACATAACGATCTGAAGAGGTTCAAAAATTGATTCAAAAGAGTTAAAATTTGAGACATGACACATGACAGACATGATGCTGGTCAAAATTAGACACAAAATTACGCATGTGAAGTGTTCCTAGGACAGAGAGACATCCAGAAAGCTGAGGCATAGTCATTCATTTAGGTTCTATATTAATAAATCAATGTCATTTCAAGGCCATCCACATTTAAAACCTTATGCACTTACCTGAGAGGACAATGGTGGCCTCCATGTTGTCAGAGACGTCTCTCTGTTAAACAATGGTCAGACCACACAGTGAGTGTCAATTCTGAGATGTAATAAGTGATGGTGACATTTAGCAATAGGAATACAGTAAGTTGACAACTGAATAAAACTGATGAATTATACCTTCTTGGTAACAGAAAAGGTCTGCATCTCAATGGCTCCTGAGGGAGTCATGCTGGCTCCTGTCGCTAAGTCATGCTGACTGGAAAGACAAATAGGAAGAGGATGAAGTGCACGCTGCAAAGATTGAAAATGATCGTCATGACAAAAAGCGAGCGAGCGTGGCGGTCACTGTTACCTGCGTTTCATCAGGAGGGCCCTCAGCAGGGAATCTCGTTCACTGCTGCGTATCTCGTTCTTGTTCACCAGTTCATCAGCCACCCTCTCGGCCACGGTAGACAGGCTGCTGGAGTTCAGGTCAAGGATGACAGCGCCTGAGGGCAATGGGGACAGACACAGTCACCAGAGGAATCATGCGTGACCTGATGTTGCGCCGCTTAACTGTTTCTCAGTAACTTAGTCATATGTGTGCTCTGTAAAATGATTTCATCAAGCTTATTTGGATTATTTCCTGATAATGTCACCCTTTCACTGAGGGTTCACCTGTGCTCATGGTCTTGCGGAGCTGGATCAGACTCTTGAAGGTGAGGTAGGAAACATGCGAGGGGCTCCATTGTCCGGTGGCTGGGTCCAAGTTCTCCTCATATCCCACCCATCGGCCAGTCTCCTGCCAAGTGTTGCCCTGGAGCTCATTCAACTCCACATAGGCCTGCGGTAAAGAAGTGCTGTTAGCCAATGAACACAGCCCTATCAATCAGCCTGGCAAGAGAAGATAATAGACTCACCTGAGCGTCCCCTCTTGTGTTGGCGTTGGTGTTCAGGTTCCGATAGGCTGAAATAGAGAGATCAAATCTGACGACCTTTTTCATCATGAATGATTTGTGACTTGTGCACAGATTGAAAAGTTAAACCACCAACGGCTGTACGGCGGGTCAGAGATGCTTACCCTCTGAGTCAGAGGGGATGACGATGGTCTCCATAGGTGGCTCATTCTCCTCTTCCTCCTCCATCCGCTGCCCCAGGTCATAGATGGCTGATGGCATCCTGGTGGTGAGGAGAAACAGAAGCAGGGAACAATAAACAAAAAAAAGACTATGCAGAGAAGAGGAGAAGAGAAGATACCTCTCGGCGTCTCACCACATGTTACAGGACCAGAAGCTGGTCTTTCTGCTTATGAAGCAAGGTTAACTCTGGAATTCTTTGGAAAATGCACTCCCATAATTGTGTCCGTAGGTCAAATGGACCCCAGAGAAGCCCCATTTTGTAGTTGTCTAATGGCATTTAGGGTAATTAACACAACAGAGAAGTGCAGACATTAAACAAGGGGTTTCTACTATTGGTGCTATTCTGTACATTGCCAGAAGAGGGCAGTGGTGTACAGGGTATTTCCTATCCCTATCATTGACTGGTCTTATCAGAAACAGGATGCAGAATTTGAAGAAGCTATTTGTATATGAGAAATCTAAAGAGAAAGAGAAAGTCAAGGGCAGGTGAAGGGACTTCCTCTCCTT
This sequence comes from Diretmoides pauciradiatus, assembly GCA_900660315.1. Classification (NCBI taxonomy): domain Eukaryota; kingdom Metazoa; phylum Chordata; class Actinopteri; order Trachichthyiformes; family Diretmidae; genus Diretmoides; species Diretmoides pauciradiatus. The sequence goes on along the minus strand of CABFOS010055475.1, from coordinate 3,872 downwards.
TGATTTGTCAGAATGTCTGAAGTGAGACCTTTATACGTATCAGTACTACTACTGATACTACTTGAACTGAAAGACTTAGAGATAACTCACAATGGAGAGGGGAAGGCTGAGTCATTGTCTCCATATGACATGTCACTGCCCTAGATGAGAGGAAAGTCAAATAATTAATGGAAGAGAGTTGGAGGATGAAAATGCACAGATGAGGGGGATGTGTTCGCTGCACACTGCAAGATTTATCAAACCTATTAAACTCTAGAGCTGCCAGCCTATGCAATTTATCAAGATCATTTTCTGCATGAAAAAGGCTCTACGAACCAGTGTAATATAATTAAATATGACATAACATAACCTAATCTTTGTCTGTAGAGGATTTGGACTGAAAATGGCTCACTTCTTACCAAAGGATTGATTCAAAGCACAATGATCTCGAAAAGTTACTTAATTGGTAGGCCTACAATACATCTTGCAGCATGTGTCCAGCTCAACACTGTACATTTTAGATTTATTGACATTTATTGTTACCGTTACAGTGACTACGCTAGATTATATTGCATGCTCAAGAAGTGAAGAAAAGAAGAAGAAAAAGCTTTGCCAACCTCCCCAAAACTTAGATTGTTTTCCATTGGTGTGTTTCAGGTGTTCAATCGTCTGTATTCCCTATTACACAAAATGAATGAGTGAACATAAAAATCAACATACAACAATCAGATGACATGCAAAGGTTTCCTTTGATAAGACAGAGCATAGGGCCCAATAATATTCACAAATTTCTATTTTCTTCTCAGTGACTGGCCGGGGTCATGGGTCATGGGTCATGGGATGCTTTTTATGTCTGACAGGTGCCTCTACAGCATCCCAAATCTATAAACTATGACTGAATACATGGATATGACTGAGCTTGACTATCAGTATCATTATTCCTAAGTGGATTGGGAGGGTCTTTTTCACTACAGATCTGTCTGATCTACAGGCCTGAGTCTTTCTGAGGCCCCTTCTTGTCAAGATACCACCATCTAACGTTACAGAGCCTGTCGGTCTGACGTTCAGAGCCACGGTTGGTGGCAGATAGTGAGTCATCCGTTGAGAATATGTGAACTACGTTGTGGCAGAAGACATACAGGGTCTTATCTCTTTGGGTTACGCCCTTGTTCAGTCGGACACCCCCGTACTCTTCACTAACACTACTGTAAAAAAATTATATTTCACGCTGTTACAGTAATGCAAATATAGTAAGTTATGATAAAACAAAAGCTACTATAATAAAGCTGTTATAATTCATAGAGAAATGTTCACTCAGGATATTGAATTTCTTAATACGGCATTCAGAATAGCTTTAAAGTATGCTTGCATTTTTTTAATCAATTTGGTAGGACAACTGGTGCAAACTGTAACACACCTAATACTTTGGTAAAACTGCAAGGGTATGTTTCTTATGAACAGTTGCATTGAGGTCAGGAGACATCACAAGAAAACACGATTTCTTATCACATATGGTCTTGGTACTTTTCTCAAAAATATAATATATAATAATATAGTAATGCTAATCATAAAGAATTAGCAGAGCTGAACAAATGATGCTGTTGGACATTGAGGAGACACTACCATAGTAGTAGTAGTAGTAGTAGTAGTAGTAGTAGTAGTAGTAGTAGTAGTAGTAGTAGTTAGTACTGCTGGTAGGACCGATTGACCCTGTCACCCTGAGAGTTTTACACAGATCCAAAATAAGCAGCTAAATTTTTTTTAAAACACATTATTCCTGGGAATCCCCCAGACGTCCCAGGAGGAAAAGATGCTTGAAACATGTTTACAGAAAATATTTTCAACAAACAATTGCAAGCCTTTTATGAAATATGTTACGGTTTATTTTCCTGAATATTTAACTGATTTGAGAAAATACTTTGGACTGAATTCCCAACCTTATCTTACAGACGAGTCAAAAAGCCCTGGCCAGAAGAGGCCACACCCTTACCTGCATGCAGGTAGTCGCACCTGGTCTGCGGCACTCGAAACAGGACGATCACCGTACTGTAGATGCCCCCGACGATACAATGAACGAGGATTAAAGAAGACGGGTACAGAGACAGAACGACAGTGATGGGAACACCCATAAGAAATTACGTCGACCCATAAGAAGTGCTGTACCTCACAACCCTCAGCGACCTGGGGGGTGAGGGAGATAAGGCCTGTGTGACAGACAAGCTGCCCTATCAGCCCAGGACACCTTGAGACAGGGATATCCCAGCCCTGCTCCGCCACTCCGCCCTCTCTGGCAGGTCCAAACTAGGACACAGTGTCAGAGACGCTGCATGGACCAGCAGGGTCAACCTCATCATGGCTGGGGGTCCACGGGGGGGAAGAAGAGGGTAGGTAAGGGGGCACCATATCAAGAGGAGAGCATCTTGCTGCTTGCTACGTCATCTTGTTTACGTGTTGGGGATTCCCTTATGATGGGGGGGGCTCTTGATCATCTTGAGAAAGTATGATATTTTTTTCTCCAAAACAGCCCTCCAGCTCATTTAGTTTGTCTGTAGTGCATGTGATGTTGAAGTTGACCATCCTCTGCATCTCCCAGGTTCTAGATGCTCACTGACCATCCCAGTCTCATAATTGATCCGATTCTTCAGACACAAGCACATAGGACACAGACTGTGGTGAAAAAACATTTGAAGTTGACATAAGTTATTGAAGTAAAACAACACTAAAACAGAATTCATTTTTGTCATTTTTGCCCGACAAATTAAACATGGACAGATCTCCCAGAGTGAGAACCTAGAGGGCCAAAACTGTAATCTGTGATGTCATTACCAACACTTTACACTACTTTTGTGTATTCAGTCAATCATTCCATGCCTGCCCATTATATGATTCTTTCTTTAGTTGCTGGCCCACATATTCCGAGTATATCTTCATGTCAGTGTGCTCTGTATGTGGCAGGCTGGCAACCCAGAACACTAACAGATACACAACTGAAAGTGTCCTGATTGGCTGCATCACTGCTTGGTTTGGAAGGACCACAGCAGGTGGTTGAAACTGCTGAGATGTTGCTGAGAGGAGAGTCAAAATCTAATCATTTCAGTCTCTGACACAGGGGATGACTGTCGCCAAGAGACTCATTTTGAAGGAGTGGACGTCTCCCTCTCCACCTCCTTTTCAACTGTGGCTGACGGACATGGTCTCGGTTGTGCGCATGGAGACAGTCAGGTCCCTGAGGACCAACTCACTTTACAAATTTACAACTACTTGGCGCCCGTTTCTGGCCTACTTGGACGAGGTTAGGGGTGACGTGTAACTCGCCCAGCTGATCTTTCAGGGACTCTTTGCATGGGATCTTATGCACATCCATTACAAGCACATTATGTGGCTGGTAGCACTACTTTGGAATGTTGTGTTTTTTTCTTCTTCCCATGTCTGAGTTTGTTTTTGTTTCTGTTGTTCTGAAAAACTCGTCTCGTCTCGTTGTCCTCCGCTTATCCGGGTCCGGGTCGCGGGGGCAGCATCTTCAGCAGGGAAGCCCAGGAAGCCCTCTCCCCCGCCACTTCCACCAGCTCTTCCGGGGGAATCCCGAGGCGTTCCCAGGCCAGCTGAGAGATGTAATCCCTCCAGCATGTCCTGGGTCGACCCTGAGGTTTTCCTGGAGGTGAGGCCGACTATATCTAGCCGGTAGCGCTCAACCTCCTCCACAAGCTCCCGCTCCTTCCCCGCCAGTGAGGTGACATTCCATGTCCCAAGAGCCAGCTTCCATTGTACCTCCCAGGTCCCCGCCTTGGACTGCTGCCCGGTCCACATGGCACCAGACCCTCATTGTTCCTCCTGCGGGTGAGTGGTGAGTCCACTGGAGGACGAGCCCACGTCACCGGTTAGGGCTGGGCCCG